>PVHX01008266.1:37992-84893 GCA_004024805.1 Geosciurus inauris | reverse complement strand
TGGTACCGGGGATTGAACTCAGGGGCACTCGACCACTGAGCCACATCCCCAGCCCTATTTTGTGTTTTGTGTAGAGACAGGGTCTCACTGAGTTGCTTAGTGCCTCGCCATTGCTGAGGCTGGCTTTGAACTCGCGATTCTCCTGTCTCAGCCTCCCTGAGTGCTGGGATTACAGGCTTGAGCCACCGCGCCCGGCTACTGAGCTACATTCTGGTTCTTCTTATTCTGATACAGGATCTTGCTAATGTGTTTAGGACCTTGCTAAATTGCTGAGGCTGGCTTTGGACTTGTGATCCTCCTGCCTCAGCCTCCCGAGGTGCTGGGATTACCAGTGTGCATACCACACCTGGCATGGAACTTGAAAGCAACAGGTGGAGGTAACTCACAGGGCAAAAAGGGTACCAAGGAAAGAAATCATTATCTTGAAGGCAAACATTACTATTCTGGAGATAATAGAAGAGTCATATGTTGCCACATTACAGCTGCCTCTCTGGCTACAATACATCAAAAAGGTTAAAAATAGAGACAGCTAATGAAAAAGTATAAATCAACTTGAGAAATATTTAATTTCATAAAATTTTTGCTGTCTTTAGTTCTTATCTACCACTGTAGCAGTGATCACTGTACCCAGTGTTCTTTTAAAAAATGACTAGAGTAGAACAAATTGCTGACATCTATTAACAGCTCAAGTTATTCCTTATCTCCCTTCTCCTTTCTCCCTCTTCCTCAAGCCAACCTAAAAGTTAAGCAATCTAGCTGGGCATGGTGGCACAATGGTGGCACAAGCCTGTAATCCCAGCACTTAGGGAGGCTGAGACAGGAGAATCGCGAGTTCAAAGCCAGCCTCAGCAACGGCGAGGCGCTAAGCAACTCAGTGAGACCCTGTCTCTACATAAAACACAAAATAGGGCTGGGGATGTGGCTCAGTGGTTGAATGCCCCTGAGTTCAATCTCCAGTACCAAAAAAAAAAAGTTAAGCAATCAGATAATACTGTAAGTGGACAATTAGCATCCTCAACATATTTTCATAGAGAATTAACTTTAACTTCTCCCTGAAAAGTTAAGGAAGTCATTGATAATTTGGCTTCACAAGGCATATTTCCTTTTGTATATGGAATTAAAAATATACATTTAAATTAAAAATATACATTTAAAAATTAAAATATACATTTCAGAATCCCTTAGATTCAATTGTTTATGGGACAAGAATTTGCACTTGAGAAAATAATTCAGTCATGCCTGAATTTACTGAATATGGTTGGTACAAGGTTCAGTGAGGCCAAAACTAAATGAGTATTAATTAAAGTTGCTAGGTAGCTATACTGTAAACTAGTCAAGAATATGTGAAAATAAAACAAATTTATTACTATATTCAACTTAACCAGTAAAAACTATTCACAATTTGCTATAGAATTAAAAAAAAAAGAACATCAGCAATAGAAATATACATCAAATTAAAATTACTTTTATAGGTAAGAGCAGCAAATATATATATACCCAGGCCTCTCATCAGCATAAGGTCTTTGAGAATTCTAGAAGCTCCCTTTCTCTGGCTGACCAGGTACAAGGTACTTACTATGAGCCAAGCTCAGATTGGATTTCAACCCTTCAATTCATTTCCCTTCATCAGGACACACTCTTGAATGGTATTTCCTGTACAATGAAGGATGATTTACTCTACTTGCAAGTTTCTCTCCTCTCACTTGCAAAACCTCACTAAAACGAAACTATAAACAATCAGAAATATAGGTATAATGCTTGAGGACAAAGAACAACAGAGAAGAGACAGCAGACAAGAGACATCAAAAACATTCTGGGAATGTTAACTTAGCAGATCAAAGAAAAGTGAAACCTAAACCTGTAAGAGACTGGTAGAGGTAGAATGAAGAAACTATGTTAGCACACTTTTAAGATCCAGAAAAAGCTGGGTGCACTGCGTACACTACAATCCCAGAGATTTGGGAGGCTGAAGCAGAAGGATTGCAAGATCGAGGCCAGTGTCAGCAGTTTTAGCAAGATCCTCATTATCTCAGTGAAATCCTGTCTCAAAATAAGATACAAAAAGGACTGAAAATGTAGTTCAGTGGTAAAGCCTCCTGCGTTCAATACTCAGTTCAAAAACAAAACAAACCAAACCCAACCCCACAAAAACAAAAATAAACAAAAACCCAGGAAAAGCTCAGGATTAATGGCATCAGTATCCCCTCCACCCCTACTCCATGCAACCTACTTCATTGCCAGCAGCCTACAGAGGCTAGACAATGGTTCAAGGCCACAGCTGGCTCTGGCATGGCAGGCATCAATACTTTGAAAAGATGGAAGAGGAGCTCAAAACAGAATAAATGCTCAAAGTCTCAGAAGATACAATCAGACCTCTAGATCCTCTCCACCACTTAATGCAACTTTCCCCTACCTACCTGTCCCCGCTCCTGATGATTCTAACATAAATCAGAAGGTTTACTCTGAATATGTTGAAAAGAAAAGCTGTGTACTCACAGCATGCCCATGTTCAGCTGAGAACAGAAATAAAGTACAACCCTGAGAGCAACAGTGAAGCAAACCCTTTGTTCCCTCACTAGGCTCTGAGAAAGAGGGCAAAAGACTGATTTGGATGAGGGAAAAATGACTTACTTCTGACAAAAGACCTACAGACACTGGTAGGTTGCTTATCCTATCTAAATGGTCAAATGGCTCCTACAGTTAAGGGCCACCAACTGACAAGCCCCTCAAAGCTTCTAAAAAAGGACTGCAGTGTCATATTTTTCTGTTTCTCTTTCCCTTTTTTTATGGGGGATGTACTGGGGATTGAACCCAGGGGTGATTGACCACTGATCCACATTCCCAAACCTTTTCATTTTTTCAAATTTTGAGACAGGGTCTCAATAAGTTTCTTAGGGCCTTTGCTAAGTTGCTGAAGCTGGCCTTAAACTTGTGATCATCCTGCCTCAGCCTCCTGAGTTGTTGGGATTACAGGCATACACCACTATGCCTTTGCTTAGTCTAATTTAAACAAAGAATGAACCTGTAGCAAATATAGACCATGAAGGAACAGAAAAATAAAGAAAACCTATCATCAGATATGACATCCTGAATCCAGGAACAGAAATAAGAAATTGTGGAATTTCAGAATTTCAAGACTATAAATTAAAAAGACAACAGGGGGCTGGGGATGTGGCTCAGTGGTAGAGTGTCTGCCTGGCATGCACAATGCCCTGGGTTTGACCCCCAGCACCACAAAAGGAAAAAAGGAGGAGGAGGAGGAGGGATGGGGAGGAGGGGAAGAGGAGGACCACGACGAAGACGACAACAGCAAAAAAATTGTTTAAAATCTATCACAGAAAATTGAGATTTTCGAGAAGACAGAGGTGGAAAATGGAGGAAAAGTAAGAAATTAAAAAGAGCTGGGTCTTGCTAAATTGCTTATGGCCTCACTAAGTTGTTGAGGCTGGCTTTGAACTTGCAATCCTCCTGCCTCACCCTCCTGAGTCACTTGGGATTACAGGCGTGTACCAACCTGGCTTCTAAATCTGCTTTATTAAGAAAAAATATTTCAAAAGGAAAACTAGCAACCAAACTGGAAAGGAAGAAATTAAATTGTCTTTTTGCAGATGTCATGATTTACATTTAGAAAACCTTAAAAAGTCTGCCAAGCCGGGCGCGGTGGCTCAAGCCTGTAATCCCAGCACTTAGGGAGGCTGAGACAGGAGAATCCAAAGTTCAAAGCCAGCCTCAGCAAGGGCGAGGCGCTAAGCAACTCAGTGAGACCCTGTCTACATAAAACACAAAATAGGGCTGGGGATGTGCTCAGTGGTCGAGTGCCCCTGAGTTCAATCCCTGGTGCCAAAAAAAAAAAAAAAAAGTCTGCCAAAAAAACTATCAGAACTAATAAATGGCTGGATGTGGTGGCTTTTGCATTCCATGGTAAAGGCCCTGGGATTCAATCCCTAGTACCAAACCAAACAAAACAAAAACAAAAAACCCAAATAAACTAATGAGTTTAGCAAAGTTGCAAGATACAAAAAAATCAACATACAAAAGTAAGCAGCATTTATATACACTAATAATGAACTATACAAAAAAGAAATCAAGAAAATAATCCCAAAGCCGGGCGCGGTGGTGCAAACCTGTAATCCCAGCACTTTGGGAGGCTGAGACAGGAGAATCGGGAGTTCAAAGCCAGCCTCAGCAAGGGCGAGGTGCTAAGCAACTCAGTGAGACCCTGTCTCTACATAGAACACAAAAATAGGGCTGGGGGTGTGGCTCAGTGGTCGAGTGCTCCTCAGTTCAATCCCAGGTACCAAAAAAAAAAAAAATAATAATAATCCTATATACAAAAACATCCAAAAAATTCTTAGGAATAAATTTAACCAAAGTAAAAAATTTGAAGCCAGGTGCAGTGGCACATGCATTTAATTCTAGCGACTTGAGGGAAAAGAATCACAAGTTTGAGGCCAGCCTTAGCAACTTAGAGGCCCTGTCTCAAAATAAAAGAAGGAATGGGGATACAGCTCAGTGGTATAATGACCCTGGGTTCAATCCCCAGTACTGGAAACAAACAAACAAAGATGGGAGAAACACATGCAAATCATAAGGGGCTTATAAGGGGCTGATATCCAAAATATATAAGGAACTCAAACAAATCAATGGCGGAAACCAAATAATTAGAAATAGGACAAAGGTCCAGAAAAGACATTTTTCAAAATAAGACGTATAAATGCCTATCAGGGTTGGGAATGTAATTCAGGGGTGGAGTGCTTGAGCTCCAGCACTACCAAAAGAAAACAAAAAGGCCAAGTATATGAAAAAATGTTCAACCTACCCAGTTTATTAGTTCATTATTGGGAAAATGTGAATTTAAGGCACAGTGAACCTGGGTGTAATATGCCCGTCATCCTCCTCAGGAGGCTGAGGCAAGAGGATCACAAGTTTGAAGCCAGCCTGGGCAATTCAATGAGACCTTGTCTCAAAATAAAAAAATAAAAACACCTGGGAAGGCTTCTCAGTGGTAGAGTGTAATGTGATGTGTAATACTAGGCATTCAATCCCTGGTAGAGCCATAAAACAGAATAAAACAAAACACCACCTCCCACAATGATACACCACTACACACCTGTTAGGATGATTTTTTAAAAAAAATAAGAGAGGGGCTGGGGTTGTAGCTCAGTGGTAGAGTGCTTGCCTCTCACGTGTGAGGCCCTGGGTTCTATCCTCAGCAAAACATAAAAATAAATAAATAAAATAAATATAATATGTCTATTTAGGACAAAAAACATTTTAAAAAAGTCCATTAACAACTAAAAAATAAAAACAAGGAAATCCTGTTGTTTGTGACAAAATGAATGAATTTGGAGGATGTTATGCTAAGTGAAATAAACCAGGCACAGAAAGACAAATACAGTAACTGCGTGAACTTACTTCTATGTAGAATCTAAAAAATGTAACTGAGAAGCTGGGAATGGTGGTGCATTCCCTTTATTCCAGGGTCTTGGGAGGCTGAGGCAGGAGGATCCTAGGCCAGCCTCAGCAATTTAGCAAGATCCTGCCTCAAAATAGAATAAAAAGGGGGCTTGGGCTGTAGCTCAGTGGTAGAGCACTTGCCTAGCATGCATGAGGCACTGGGTTCGATCCTCAGAACCACGTATAAATAATAAATGAATAAAATAAAAATCCATCAACAACTAAAAAAAATTAAAAAAAAAAAAGAATAAAATGGGGTGAAGATATAGATTAGTGTAGGGTGGCCTTGGGTTCAAGCCCCAGTATCACAAAACAAAACAAACAGGGCTGGGATTGTGGCTCAATGGTAGAGCGCTTGCCTCGCATGCGTGAGGCACTGTGTTCAATCCTCAGCACCACATAAAAAAATAATAAAGATACTCTGTCCATCTACAACTAAAAACAAAATTTAAAAACAAACAAACAAAAAATACCGCCACAATTCAAAAGCAGAGTAGAATGGGTTACTAGTGGTTGAGGGAGGACTGGGTACATACATGCTGGTCAAAGGATACAAAATTTCATTTAGACAAATAAGTTCAGATCTGTTGTGCAACATGGTGACTATAGTTAATAACAATGTAATGTGTACTTGAAAATTGTTGAGAGTAGACTGATTTTAAATGTTTTCACCAAATACACACAAAAAAAGTATGTGAGATAGTGGGTATTGTTAGGGTAGCGGCCAGCCAGACATGGACACCTCTGTACAGCCAGGAGATCCTTTATTCAGGGGAGTGGGCGCCGGGGCAAAGGAAAGAGGAAAGAAGAGAGAGAGAGGGGACCCGTGGGAGGGATTTTATAAAGCCCACCACAAAACCGCGAGGCGAGCTAGGGATTGGTCACTTCAAAACTGGGGACAGATAAGCAGTAGCGGTCTTCTTTTTGATGTGCTAACCTGAGCGGTTAGGCTTTGTTTCCCAGGTGGAAGATTCCGGAGAGGAACCCCCGGGGCAGGAACTGCCTTGGACTTTTAGAGAGGGGATGTGAAAATTAATTACAAAAGGGCTGTTTTTTACCTTACAGGTATGTGAGTTTGACTTAGCTATTTCACAATGTATACATATATCAAAACATCACCTTGTACATTATAACATATATATATAACATATAACATATATAAAGGGATCTGGGGATGTGGCATGGTAGTAGAGGGCACGCTTAGCATGTGTGAAGCAATGGGTTTAAGTCTAGGATCACAAAAATAGCAACAATAACAACACCCACAACCACATAAATACATAGAACATAAAATTAAACACCTTATTTTCTGGAAAAAATTTCCAATATGGCTCAGGAGATAAAGATAGAAGGAATGCGAGTTCAAAACCAGCCTCAGCAACAGTGAGGCACTAAGCAACTCAGTGAAACCCTGTCTCTAAATAAAATACAAAATAAGGCCAGGGATGTGGCTCAGTGGTCGAGTGCCCCGAGTTCAATCCCTGATACCCCTGCCAATAAATAAAAATAAATTAATGTTATTTTATAATTTTATTCAAAGTATTCTGCATAATAAATGTGGGGTTTTTTTTGCGGGGGTGGTGGGTGGGGGTGGGGGTGGTGGAGTGGGGTGGCTTATTTCACTTGCCCAGGCTATTCTCTAACTCCTGGACTCAAGCAATCCTCCCACTTTAGCATTTTGAATAACAGGGACTACAGGTATAAACTACCACACCTGGACATTTACATAATAAATGTGAGCCAGGTGTGGTGCAAGGCCATAATCCCAGTGGATTGAGAGGCTGAGGTAGGTACATCACAAATTCAAAGCCAGCCTCAGCTATTTAGTGAGGCCTTGTCTCAAAATAAAAATAAATAAAAAAGGCTAAGGATATGGCTTATAAATTGAGAGCCTTTGGATTCAATCCCTGGTACCAAATTATATATATACATATACATATATACACATGAATGAATATGATAAGAAATACATGTTTGTGGCAAAAAAAAATTTTTTTTTCTTTTTTATGCCAGGGATCAAAACCCAGGGCTATGTGCAGGCGAATAAACATATCCCCAGACCCCAAAATATTTTAAAATACAGGAAAAAAAATATAAAGAAGGAGCCAGGCGCAGTGGCACAAGCCTATAATCCCAGCATTTAGGGAGGCTGAGACAGGAGAACAGCGAGTTCAAAGCCAGCCTCAGCAACTGCGAGGCGCTAAGCAACTCAGTGAGACCCTGTCTCTACATAAAACACAAAAGTGGCTCAGTGGTCGAGTGCCCCTGAGTTCAAACCCCAGCAAAAGAGGAAAGAAAGAGAGAAAGAGAGAAAGAGAGAAAGAAAAGGAAGGAAGGAAGGAAGGAAGGGAGAGAGGGAGGGAAAGAACAAACGAAAGAACAAAAGGAAGGAAGGAAGAAAGGAAGAAAGGAAGGAAGGAAGGAAGGAAAGAAAGAAAGGAAGGAAGAAAGAAAGAAGGAAAGAAAGAAAGAGAAAGGAAAGAAAGGAAGGAAAGGAAAGGAAAGGAAAGGAAGGAAGGAAAGAAAGGAAGAAAGAAAGAGAGAAAGGAAAGAAAGGAAGGAAAGGAAAGGAAAGGAAAGGAAGGAAGGAAGAGAAGTAAACACTGTGAGTACAAAGTTCCAAAGAAAACAGTTGTAAAAAATTTTATACTTACCTTTAAAAGAAAAAGAAGCCAGGCACGGTGGCACACACCTGTAATCCCAGAAATTTCGTGGCACACACCTGTAATCCCAGAAATTTCGGAGGCTGAGGCAATTTATGAGGCCCTATACAACTTAGTGAGACCCTGTCTCAAAACAAAAATAAAAAGGGCTGGGGGTGTGGCTCAGTGGTTAAGTGATCTTGGGTTCAATCCCTGCTCCAAAACAAAAACAAAAAACAAAACCAAAAACCCAAAACAAGCCAGGCACTGTGGCTCACGCCTATAATCCCAGCATTTAGGGAGGCTGAGACAGGAGAATCACAAATTCAAAGCCAGCCTCAGCAATCGTGAGGCACTAAGCAACTCAGTGAGACCCTGTCTCTACATAAAACACAAAATAGGGCTCAGGATGTGGCTCAGTGGTCGAGTATCCCTGAGTTCAATCCCTGGTGCCAAAACAAAACAAAACAAAACAAAACAAAACAAAACAAAACAAAAACCAAAAAACCCCCAAACAACAATAACACAGAGAATCAAACTTACTTTTTAATTTTATTTTTGAGGTACAAGTGATTGAACTGAGGAGCACTCTACTACTGAGCTACATCCCCAGACCTTTTTACTGTGAGACAGATTCTTATCAAATTGCTGAGGCTAGCCTTAAATTTGCAATTGTCCTGACTCAGTTTTCCAAATTGCTGAATTACTGGCATCCATCACTTTGCCCAGCCAAATACACTTACTTTTTTCTTTTTGGTACCTAGGATTGAAACTAGGGTTACTTAACCATTGAGCCACATCCCTAGCCCTCTTTAAAGATATTTTATTTAGACACAGCATCTCATGAAGTTGCTTAAGGCCTGGCTGGCTTTGAATTCACAATCCTCCTGCAGTTTGCTGGGATTACAGGTGTGTGCCACTGTATCTGGCTTCTTAAAATATTGTTAAGACAAGCTTACTTTTAATCAGATTTAAAAGAAAAACTTTTTACATAAACATTTTCTTCTGCTACTGAGAATATGGTTCTATAGCTGTTGATGGTTGCATAATGTTCCTTATACAGATGTACTGGAATTTATCTAACTTGTATCCTATAGTCAGAATTTTGTATTGACTACATGGTGGAGGTGCATTCTGTACTTTACAAAATGCTTCTAATTATTTTCTTGTGATGAACTCTCCTACATGTGGAATCATTGTCAAAGGGTATAAACCTTTCAACATACATTCTTAAATTGTCTTCTAGTAATATTGTAGCAATTAACTTATCTAGAAACAATGTCTCATACCTTAATTACAATGGATAGTATTTTACTTTATTTTATTCTTTTTGGTACTGGAAATTGAGCTCAGGGGTACTTGACCACTGAGCCACATCCCCAGCCCTATTTTGTGTTTTTATTTAGAGACAGGGTCTCAACTGAGTTAGCGCCTCACCATTGCTGAGGCTGGCTTTGAACTTGAGATTCTCTTGTCTCAGCCTTTCAAAGTGCTGGGATTACAGGCTTGCACTACCATGCCTGCCTTGGATAGTATTTTAAAAAACAGCTTTATTAGACTCAATGTTCAAGTACCCCTGAGTTCAATCCCCGGTACCAAAAAACAAAACAAAACAAAACAACTTTATTGAGGTAAAACTGATAAACAACAAACCATACAAACTTAAAGTACTCAATCTAGTAAATCTGACAATGATATAACACTAGAAAGCCATCATCATAATCAAGAGAGTAAACAGTCATGTTTACACACAGTGAAGTTTCCTTATGCCTCCTAATCCTTCCTTTCTGTCCCAGATCTTCCCTAGCATCTTTCCCACCCCTCTCTAGGCAAACACTGATCTGCTTTTTATCATTGTAGTTAGTTTGCATTTTACAGAATTTTATAAAAATGAAACCATACAATATAAACTCTTTTACTCAGGATTATTACTTTGAGATTCATTTATGTTTGTTTTTTTAATGGTACAAGAATACATTATAGGATTGTAAGAATAGGAATGAAATAATCTGACATACTTTAAAAAGATCCTTCTGACAGCTCTACTGAGAAAAAGGGCATTAAAGACAGGAAGACTATTTAGGAGCTAGAATAATAACCCAGAAGAAGTTAAGCAGTAGTTTAGACACGGTTCAGAGCAGTGAAGGTTGTAAGGAAAGGCTTGATTCAAAATATATTAAGCACAGAGCCAGTAGGATTTGTTGGTGGATTGGATGTGGAGGAGAAAATGAGGATTTAAGGATAACTCTTGGGCTCAAGCAATTAGAAAAATGGACTGAGGAAAAGATTAGGTTGTGGAGAAAAAAAAAAAAAAATCAGGTCTGGTTTTAGATATATTGTTTGAAATGCCTATCAGATATCTAAGTGGAAATTTCAAGTTGGCAGATGGATATATGAGACTAGTAAATTTGAAGCTGTCAGCATATAAATGAGAACAGAGGGGATAACAAAGAGAATGGGTATGACAGAGACAAAGTCTGAGAACTGAGTCTTGAGGAACTTCAATGTTCAGAGATTGGAGAGATTAAAGAATTGAGGACCATCAAGAAAGAGAGAAAAGAGAGCTGGGCACACGCCTGTAATCTCAGCACTTTGGGAGGCTAGGACAGGAGAATCATGAGTTCAAAGCCAGCCTCAGCAACAGCAAAGTGCTAAGCAACTCAGTGAGACCCTGTCTCTAAGTAAAACACAAAACAGGGGTGGGTGGTCAAGTACCACTGAGCTCAATCCCTGGTACCAAAAAATAAAATAAAAAAGTGAAAAGATAATCAGAAAATGGGGGGAAAAAGATTTGTAAATCCTAAGTCTTGCCACCTGTAGGACTTGTGTCCAGAATATACACTCTTACAACCTAACAATAAAAGACAAACAGCTGGGTGTGGTGGCATGTGGCATACGGTGGAGTACGCCTGTAATCCCAGAAGTTTGGGAGGCTGAAGCAGGAGGATCATGAGTTCAAAAGCCAGCCTTAGCAATTTAGTGAGGTCCTAAGCAACTCAATGACACCCTGTCTGTAAATAAATACAAAAAGGGCTGGGGATATGGCTCTGTGGTCAAGTGCCCCTGAGTTCAATCCCCAGTACCCACCCCCTTCCCAAAAAAGGTTGCACTGGTGAATGCCTGTAATTCCAGCAACTCAGGAGGCTGAGGCAGAAGGATCACAATTTAAAGGCCATCTTCAGCAAATTTAGTGAGGCCCTAAACAACTTATTAAGACCCTGTCTCAAAATAAAAAATAAAAAGGGCTGGGAATGTAGCTCAGTGGTAAAGTGCCCTTGGGTCAATTCCCAGTCCTGGAAACAAAACCAAAAATCATCTTATTTTTTCTTCCATAGATCAAAAGGAAAAAGGAATGAATAAGGAGTCAATGTTGAAAGAACACTAAATTAAAAGGCAGCAGTACTGACATTTAATTCAAGTTCTGCTACCAAATGACTAAATGGTAGCCTGAAGTCTGATCTCCCTCCTTCCTCACAGAGATGTTCAGTTCCACAGGTTAGTTCCATACCCTCTCCGATATAGGTTATTGTAATTATTCCCAACCGGTCAAATTGTCAATAACCTCTCATCTTCCTAATCCAACCGCCATAAAAGCCAGAATTATAGTCCTAAAAACCTTATATCTAAAGTTCATATAATTGTTCCTATAAATCATTAAGAAAAGCAAAGGTGATTGATTCAACAGAAAAATGAGAAAGAAATGAACAGACAATACACAAAAGATACATTTAATATAATATTCAGGGCTAGAGTTGTGGCTCAGGGGTAGAGCACTTGCCTAGCATGTGTGAGGTGCTTGGTTCAGTCCTCAGCACCACATAAAAATAAATAAGATAAAGGTATTCTGTCTATCTACAACTAAGAAAAAAATTGAAAAAAATTTAGCTGCACTAATAATTAGCAAGGTGCAAATTAAAACAGTAAAACATCCCTTGCAATAAATAAGCATAACTGTAAAGAATGATAAATACCCAGTTTTGATAAGGACATGGAGAAACAGAAACTTGCCTGTTAACAATCTATGTGAGTGTGTGTGTAGTCCTGGGGATGGAACTCAGGGAGGCTCTACCACTGAGTTACACCCCCAGCCCTTTTTATTTTTATTTTGATACAGGGTCTCACTAAGTTACCCAGGTTGCCCTTGAACTTGAGATCCTCTTGCCTCAGTCTCCTGAGTTGTTGGGACAACAGTGTGGGAGAGAGCTGGCCTGGGCGCTTCCACAGTACATAATGTGCAACAAATATCAGGTTTTTCAATCAGGTGGCTTTGGCCATAGTTCCATCTTGTAACAAGTTCCGCATTCCTGTGAATAGCCACCGGATGCTAATAGAATAGTCACACCCTATGCACCCTGTAGCGCTTGGAGGACAAAGGGCCTCTTAGCATATATAAAGAGGGACCTGAGCTCAATAAAAGAGAGTCTCTTGCCTTGTTCTGTGCCGACGCGGACGCTGGCACAACAGGTGTGTGCCACCTAGTTTAGTTTGTCTATTAAACTCTTATTTACCCTTTGCCTTCAAGAGGAAATCCAAACTCCCTCATAGGATTGAAGGCGTTTTACAATATGGCCTTGGCTTATTTACAATATGGCTCTACGTACCCTGAGTGCTTTACCATACATCACAAAGAAAAAGCCTGGACAAAATATATATATTATAAAAATATATATATTTTTATCTGCCAGCAATTATAAATATGCTATTCTCAGTGCCTAAAATAGTCCTATTGCCCTTTGTCTCTTCAATACAAACACAGTATTTCTTTTCAAGACATAACTCAAATACCCTTTCATCATGTCCCCAAATTTATTTATTCCTCTCATTTGTGTTCTCATAGCCTTAACACTCTTCCATGTTAATGCTGTTAGATAATTATCTTCCTGAAAGACTGAGAAGGAGGTCCTTGAGACTAGTTATATTTATTTTGGTAGCCCTGAACACATAGTTGGTGACCCATTAAAACTGAATAGGTAACGTTTTACCTAGCAATTAAAGCTAATAGCAAGCCTGTTTTATTTCTTAAAGTCTACAAAGACTAGTATTATTTTTCCTAAACATAATACTAATACTAGTATTATTTAATACTATAACAATACTAATTAATACTGACCCAATAGTATTCTACCTTTGAACTATATCCTCAGCCCTGTGTATTTTATTTTGGGACATGGTCTCACTAAGTTGTCAAGGTTGATCTTGAACTTTCTATCCTCTTGCCTCAGCCTTCCTGCCAACTAGCTGGAATTACAGGCATGTGCCACTGTACCTGGCTAGGATCACTATTTAATATTACCTTAAAATTATACTTTTTCAACACATCATCATCCAAAAACCCAAACCAAACACAAAAACATGGTCTTGATCATCTGGGTTTTATTATTGATCACTTATAAGACTAAAAAAAGCTAAATACTATTTTTATCAATACAATATCCTCTATAGGTTAATCATAAATACAAACAAGGCGGATGTACTGGCACATTCCTGTAATCCCAGCTGCACAAGAGGCTAAGGCACAAGGATCCCAAGTTTCAAGAAGCCTCTGCAATGTAGCAAGACCATGTCTCAACATAAACAAATAAAAAGGACCAGGGATGTAGCTCAGTGGTCAAGCACCCCTGGATTCAATTCTTAGTGTCCTAGTTTTTTGGTACTGGGGATTGAACTCAGGGATACTTGACCACTGAGCCACAACTGAGTTGCTTAGTGCTTCGCTGTTGCTGAGGCTGGCTTTGAACTCGTGATTCTCCTGTCTCAGCCTCCCAAAGTACTGGGGTTATAAGCATGTGCCACTGTGTCAGGCAAAATTTTTTTTAATTAAAAAAAAAAAAAAGGAAAATAATGCTATTAGAGAGAAGCAGCTGTACACACAGAAGTTGACTCCATGTTAACAGACTGAAATCACTTAGGGTAATATTATTTAATCCATGGAAACTGGTAAACACTACAAATAAACCTGTCCCTTCTCCCAATCCAGTTAAACATTTATCAGCATACCAATAGACAAAGGTTTTATTTATTCTAAAAGGACAGCACTGCAACTACATCACCAGCAAATAGTAGTTCAAGCCTTCTTTCTTCACTTCTTCAAGAAGCTTTCCTAGTTTAAACTTCATGGTACATTGTTTTCCCTATTTTACAAAGCTTAAACCACTGGTTTCTAAGTAAAAAAGTTTTACTTTCAGGCCTAATTCATTTAATAAACATTTACTGAGGATCTGTATCATATGTAGCACTGTTCATGCTGATTACTGCTTCATTCACCCATTTTCTTTTTACCTCTTACATCAGAGCTTTTTGCAAGCAAGAATGGGTTTGCAATAAATACATTATAGGTAATAACTGAAGAAGCAGACATTATAATTGATTCCTAACACTCACTTCATCAGGGATTATCAGTCTAAGAAAATCGCTAAAAGCCTGTTTGTGAGAGAGAGCTGGCCTGGGCACATCCACAGTACATAATATGCAACAAATATCAGGTTTGTCAATCATATGGCTTTGGCCATAGTTCCATCTTGTAACAAGTTTCACATTCCCGTGAGTAGCCACAGGATGCTAATAGCATAGTCACCGGATGCTAATAGAATAGTCACACCCTATGCACCCCATAGCGCTTGGAGGACAAAGGGCCTCTTAGCATATATAAAGAGGGACCTGAGCTCAATAAAAAAAGTCTCTTGCCTTGTTCTGTGTGTGTGTGTGTGTGTGTGAGTGATTTGTCATCTTCGGCTCCCTCGCTTGACTCGGTTTCCCTTTGTGCCGGCGCGGGCGCTGGCACCTGTTCTTCTTATTGATGACTAGTTTTGGTCCTATGTTGGGCACAGTGATGCATATCTGTAATCCCAGTGACTCAAGAGGCTGAGCCAGGAGGATTGCAAATTCAAGGTTAGTCTCAGTAACTTTGCGAGGTACTGTCTCAAAAAATTTTTTTAAAAAGGGCTGGGAATGTGACTCAATGGTTAAGTGCCCCTGGGTTTGATTCCTGGTACCAAACAAACAAACAACAAAAAAGTGGTGATCTAGTTATGGTCGAGATATAAAAGTCAATGAGGATAAAAGCCCATTGGGAGTGTCTGGGAAAGGATTTCCAACCCCTTTTAACTTCATGTGGTACTTGGATGAAAACCTTAGAAAACTGTAGTCACTGCATTATCCTGAACAAACAAAACAAGAAAACACCTAAACTAACCTACCTCTGAACTTACTGCTATATGAACGATAAAGTTACTAAGCCACTTTAAAACAGGCTTCTGTTACTTGCAGCCAAAAGCACATTAACTGATCAATCTGGGAAGTGGATATATGCGCTGAACAAGAATTCTCTTCACAATATAATTTCCTGTTTAAGAGTAGCTGAAGCTAGATGTGGTGGTGATCCTGGCTACCTGGAAGGCTAAGGCTAAGGCAAGAGGATCCCAAGTTCATGGCCAGCCTCAGCTACTTAGTGAGACCCTGTCTCAAAATAAAAATCAAAAGGGCTGAGGATATAGTCCAGTGGTAAAAGAAAAAAAAAAAAAAAGAATAACTGAAGCCAGATGCAATAACCCTTACTTGTAACCCCAGCTACTTTGGAGTTGGAAGCATAAGAGTCACAAGAAGTTCAAGGCCAGTCTGGGCAACTTAGGGAGACTGTGTCTCAAGATTTAAAAAAAAGGAGGAGAGGGTGTTGGGGGGAATGGAACTCAGTGGTAAAGTGGTTGCCTCAGTTTGGAAGATGATTTAGACCCCTTTTCTCCTTCTGTACATCATACTTGTATTCTTTCTATTTCTAGAAAATCTACATTTTATAGCGATACTGATATGTATTGAACATAAATTCGATGAAGAATGAATCAACGTAGTTAACTGAGAAGCACATGACCAGAGAAGCTCTATCAGAATTTACAAAATATCTAAGCTTAAAATCAATGTTAATGGTTAAAGAGTTGGGCATGGTGATACACATCTGTAATCTGAGTGACTTGGGAGGCTGAGGCAGCAAGAGGATGGCAAGTTTAAGGCCAGACCATGCAATTTGATGAGACCCTGTTTCAAAATAAAAAATAAGGGTTGGGGATGTAGCTCGGTGGCAAAGCATCTCCAGTGCTGGAGTGTGGAGTGAGGGAGAGAAAAGAAAGCCAAGTAAACAAGAAGTAGGCATTAAATAAATGGCAGTTATTATTAATGACAAAAACCATTTCTTCTTTTTTTTTTTTTGGTACTGGGGATTGAACTCAGGGGTACTCGACCACTGAGCCACATCCCCAGCCCTATTTTATGTTTTATGTAGAGACAGGGTCTCACTGAGTTGCTTAGCACCTTGCCGTTGCCGTTGAGGTTGGCTTTGAACTTGCGATTCTCCTGTCTCAGTCTCCCTAAGTGCTGGGATTACAGGCTTGAGCCACCGTGCCTGGCTAACAAAAGCCACTTCTATACCAGCAAGTTCCAGTACAAATGAAGTAGATAACTTGAACAAAATCCAAGAGTTTTAAGTTTTTCAAGGTAGCTTATATCTGAGTAGTTTCCATTTTTACTAATTCCTTAAATATATCAAGTAATTCTTCTTAAATTTATATTTTCTCAGTTGGGTAAAAACCAGCTTGGCTGAAATGTAGATCCAGCTCCAAATCTTGGCAAAGTTCAAATGGTTATGTCTTTGAATTATTTTTCAATATTCTTCTTGTAAGTAAAGTCCTACACATACTATATGGCCCAGAATCCTATTAATTTGCATAATTAACAACGTATAAGAACCCTGAATAAAAAAATGGGGATTCAGAATCAAGAAAAAATGAAAGCCGGGCATGGTGGTACATACCTGTAATCCCAGCAACTTGGGAGGCTAAGGCAGAAGGATCAAAACTTTGAGGCCAGCCTCAGCAACTTAGTAAGCCCCCTCCCCCCCCAAAAAAAGGGCAGGGGGATGTGGCTCAGTGGTTAAGAACTTCTAGGTTCAATCCTTGGTACTACCAAAAAAAATAAAAAAATAAAGATATCTACCTCCCTGAGAAAACAACAAAAGTTCCTTAGCAGTGTCCAAAAGATTCACTTGCAGTGCATTTCTATGATTCCAGTGACTTAGGAAACTGGGGCAGGAGGACTGCGAGTTTGAGGGAGCTTGAGCAATTTAGCAAGACCTTGTCTCAAAATAAAAAATAAAAAGGGGTGGGTATGTGCCACCACATCGATAAGAACTATATTTAACTGCAACAGCAAATCTGGCTCAGTGGTTAAGCACCACTGGGTTCAATCACTGATACTCAAATAATAAAAAATACTTATTCTATCCTATATGCAAAGAACATGCCTAATATTTAGAATGCCTAGATCTTATTTTTTCCTCCTCCTCCTCCTCCTCCTCCTTCTTCTTTAAATTTTTTTGTATGTAGTGCTGGGGACTGAACCCAGGGCCTTGTGCATGTAGGCAAGCACTCTACCAACTGAGCTGTATACCTAGCCTAGATCTTATTTTCTAATACTGATCTCCAATTAAAAAAACTAGAGCTCCTAGGAGAAATGGCTAATTTTAAGACTAGGGCTGATACCAGGACAGTTTAGTATCTTACAGTTTTATAAAGTAAGGAAGTCCTCAAACAACAACAACACCACACACACACACACACACACAAACACATTCATGGTAAGAACATTTCAAAGGAGCACAGCAAAAGGAAACTAAGTTGATCTACATTACCTATGGACTTTAGTTAACAGCAATATACCAGTATCAGTTTATTGATTGTAAAAAATGTATTATACTAACAATATAGAATATTAGTAATAAGAAAAACAAGGTATGGGGTATATGGAAACTGTATATATTATGTTCTCAACTTTTCTGTAAATCTAAAAAAACAGTCTATGGGGCTGGGATTGTAGCTCAGTGGTAAAGCACTTGCCTTGCATGCGTGAGGTGCTCAGTTCGATCCACAGCACCACATAAACATAAATAAATAAAGATATTGTGTCCATCTACAACTAAAAAAAATTTAAAAAAAAAAAGTCTATGAAAAAGTAACAAACAATAAGGACCTCTATCTCCAAGTCAGAATGGGATTTGGTCAGGTTAGGGTGAATGAGGGCATTTAATAAATTAGAATTCATAAAAAAAAAGGCCACATACTTCTTTTACCTTAGGAAAAATTTGGAACCTATCAAATATAACTAACATCAGACATATAACTACCAATTGTCTAACCACAAAGCCACTTGAGTTTCATAGTAACTATATCTTTGTACATCAGAATCAAGTATCCTAACAGGTATATGGTCTTGCCAAAAACATGAATGATCTGACAAGAGAATTGTGGGGGAGGTAGCTTCAAGTAAAAAGTTCAGATTATACTTTTTCTTTTTGTACTGGGGATTGAACCCAGAAGTGTTTGACCACTGAGCTATATCCCTAGTCCTTTTAATTTTTTCTTTTGAGACAGGGCCTTGCTAAATTGTGGAGGCTAGCCTTGAATCTGTGATCCTTCTGCCTCAGCTTCTTGAATCTCTAGGAGTATAGCTGTCCTTGAACAGGGCTTCAAATTATAATTTCAATAGATCAGAGCTTTCCTTGAAAGTAAAAACTAATAAAAATCTTAGGAACCTATCACACACTAAAAGAAAACTACTTAGCAGAAAAATCAAATCAACAATAACTGAGTCTTAGCTATATGTAAGGAGTTATAACCATAGCTCAGAATTATTCAAAGTGTAGTCTTCATACTGGCAGCACCAGCACTTCCTGAGTACTTAAATGCTATAATCCAGCCCTCTTAAACATATCTACACTGTTTTCCAGAAACTTCAGATTTGTTTTTGAGTCTTTCTTACTTTCAGGCTGCCTTTCCTTTTTCTTCTCTCCTAGTTAAAAATGAAAAGCACTGGGGCTGGGATTGTAGCTCAGCGGTAGAGCACTTGCCTCGCATGCGTGAGGCCCTGGGTTCGATCTTCAGCACCACATATAAAGCAATAAAATAAAGACATTGTGTCCATGTACAATGAAAAAAATATTAAAAAAAAAAAAAAAGAAAAGCACTTTCTATATCACCAACAAAAGCAATTCAGCAAGATTCATTTTTATACACTGTGCTACTAAATATAAGCCTCATTAATGAACAGCACAAGGGACTAGGGCCTGGTTTGGTAAAATGATTAGTGTGTCAGGAGAAATTCAACTCTGCAAGCTGCTGCTTTTAGAAAAATTCATTAAACTGCAGCCACAAGTCCCTCTCTTTGCTTGAAAATCAGATGTTCACCCATCCCTAGCAATAAGATGAAGACCTTAGAGAGAGGGCCCTGACAGCAAACCACAGAGGCTGCAGACACATCTTGTTTTAATTGCATCAGCAACTGCTAAGCAATTAATGAGAGAGAGAAAGAGGGAGCATCAGGGCAAAGAGAAAAGCAACTTGTGCAACCATGTGGAAATACTTCATCCTTACTTCAATAAGAGCAGGTTATTTATGGTAGCTGCACAACACATCAAATCCTTGCATTTGAACTCCTAGGCCACTTCCCAGGCAGCAATAAAGCTACAAAGTCTAAATTTCTTCTTGCTTACAGTTTTATATCTCCCATATTCTTTCCTGAAGCCACCAACAAAGGTGAGGGAGAGAAAAAGCCAACAGATCAAGTGGGTGATTTAGTTATTAAGTCCCTTGGGCAGATTCTATGTTTTGCACAATACTGGAATACAGGGATCAGCAAATACTAAATACTAAGAGCAATGATTCATCAGAAGCATGTACAAAATAGGCCAAGGGCATGGTGGGACAGGAACTCCATTAATAAATCCCTGCAGGATCCTTCTTTTTCAAGCTATATCCTTACCTTATTACAGAAAAGAAAGGCAGTAAAATAAAAATTGCCAAATTAAAAAAAAAAGTAACAATAAAAATGGCTAAAAAATCTGTCAGAAAAAGTGAATTCTCAAATGTGGGCTTGGGTGCTCCTCTAGCCCCCCAAAAATCAGCTTGAAAAAGAAACCAAAGCAATTGGTAACTTAATGCCAAGATTCCAGCTGTCATCTCCTTAGTGAATAGGAAACCCTAACTTATATCAGTGTGGGTTTGTTTTTGGGGAGGTGAAGGGTGAGGGTAAGAGTTGTGATTCATATAGGAAGTTCCTATGCAAGATAATGTTCAGGTTCCCTCAATTTCTTCCTTACTCACCATTCACATCAATCACAAGGACCAGAGGTCCTAGGTTTTTTATAATAATGCTGGTTTTAAAATGATCATTTTATGTATAGTTCATCCCAAAGCCCATAGCTCAGTACTTGATAGAACACGGTAAGTTGACATATGCAGGCAAAATGAAATACCAAATAGACAAGGATGAAGTAGGTTAGAGACAGGTGCCCAAAGGAAAGCTCCAAAATTAATGAAAGATAGATGACTAAATTGGGCTATGGCAAACTCTAATGCAGAATTATTTGCACCACTTATTAAAAATACAGACAATGAGGGGGCTGGAGTTACAGCTCAGTGGTAGAGTGCTTGCCTTGCATGTGTGAGGCACTGGGTTTGATCCTCAGCACCACATAAAAATAAACCAAATAAAGATATTGTGTTCATCTTTAAAAATAAGTCTTAAAAAAACCCCACAATGATTGAATGATTCCATGGAACTTCCCACTCAATTGCTGCTATTTATGGCGGGGGGAACTGAATTCCTTGGAAGTCCCTACCAGATCTAGTTTCTGCCTATCTTTTTGTCTCAGAACCCCTCTTCCCCTTCTCTATTCTGTCATTCCACAAACACTTAGTGCCTGCACTGTTCTAGGTACTACGGATGCACTCAGAGCCGCCATGTAATTGTTATTTAATTATTTTTGTAAAATTGGTTAGGAGGCAAGAGAAAACTAAAATCCAAGTCATGTTTTCCTAGCTAAATTGTATGTCCTGGTGTAGAGCCAAAACCTTTAGGAAAGACTTATTGCTAATTTGCAGAAAGAAGCCCATGGCTCCAAGAGAGACTCTAGCTAATGAACAAATCAGACAGAAATTTCTGTCCTCATGGAGTCTGTACTTTATTGTGGGATAAAAATATATGAATAAATTTCATTTATGTAAATATATAAATGAAATAACTACATGGTATGGTATAAAATAAATTATGAGATGTTAGACAATGAAAAATGTTATGAAGACAATAAATCAGAACACTTGTGTAGGTGTATAATTTTAAATAGAGTATTCAGGGAAGGCTTCACAGAAGTAATGATATTTCTGTTTAAAACTATGTTTAAAAATAATTTTCTCTTCAGGCCTTTGTACTTGGTGTACTCTCTGCCTAGAACTCCTCCCTCCAACTCTGCCCTAATTTTAATATGACTACCTTTTTTTTTTTTTTTTTTTGCTATGGGGGACTGAACTCAAGGGTACTCAACCACTGAGCCACATCCCCAGCCCTATTTTTTTTTTTGGTACCGGGGATTGAACTCAGGGCACTTGACCACTGAGCCACATCCCCAGCCCTATTTTGTATTGTTATTTAGATACAGGGTCTCACTGAGTTGTTTAGCGCCTTGCCATTGCTGAGGCTGGCTTTGAACTCATGATTCTCCTGTCTCAGCCTCCAGAAGTGTTGGGATTACAGGCGTGCGCCACTGCGCCTGGCCCTATTTTCTGTTATTATTTTAGAGACAGGGTCTCACTGAGTTGCTTAGTGCCTTGCTGTTGCTGAGGCTGGCTTTGAACTCGCGATTCTCCTTTCTCAGCTTCCCAAAGTGCTAGGATTACATGTGTCTACCACTGCGCCCAGCTATGACTAGCTTTTTATCTTTCAGGTCCAGCCTAATTTTACTTTCTCAAAGGGTTATTCCCAGCACCTCTTAGTAAAATAGCTACCAATATCCCCAGATATTCCTAACCAAATGAAAGAATTACATATAACTAAAGATGTTTTATTATTTTCTGGCTCAACCATCTGTAAAATAAATAATAATAATGCCTAACTTTTAAGGTTGCTGTAAAGATTTCTTATAAAAACCATTCCAATTATATAACAGTAAAATGATAATATTATCATTTTATGGTGAGAGCTACTTACACAGCATTATCCTATGTGTTCTACATTCACACATTTAATCTATTCATTGAATATATTCAAAGTGCTTAGTACTATAATTTACACATAGTAAATGTTTGCTGCCTCATTCTCATTACTATAACTGGTGGCAGCATTATCTATTCTGAGGTATCTTAGCACTCTGCTGGACATTCTGATCCACTGAAGGATCTTATGTCTAGAAGTTCCTTATTTCCCCCTCTTCCATTAACACTCTAAAGAAGAAATTTATGTATTAACCTTAGTACTCTGTGTAAAGTGATCTCTTACTCCTCATATCAGCATGTACTTTAAAAAGACATGAGTGTCCATATGGATCCATGTTTAAGATCCACTGAAGGGCAAGTAATTCAATAAAGTAGTACAAAACTAGAAGTAAAAATCCTTCGATTAAGAGAGTCACAGAACATTTGAGGTTCTTCATATTAATTCCTCTTTTACACATAAAAAAAAATGGGACTCAGAGAAAGGAAATTATGTGCTGACTTGCAAAGTTACTTATGGTTAGTTCATTATACACATGGAACCAGAATCTGATGTCTAATGCTTCACTCATTACTCCACCGAAATATCACTTACAAGTGCTCATCTGTAATATAAGGAAACTGAATTTGCTCATCACAGAGATCTCTCTCAATGTGTTCCAATAATATATAATTATAATTGGGATGGAACCAGGAAGGAGATACAGTTCAAAATAAACTCAATTTTTGGAAATCTTAAGCTTTTAAAATTAGAGCCAAGTTTGGAAAAGCAACAGAACTGAACTGAATCCAGAAGTAGTTCAGTACCTGTAGAAGTGTGATATTCAGAAGATTTTCAAAAATAATTTCATTTTGTTGATGTTTTATGGTGCTGGGATTTAACCCAGGGTCTCAAGCATGCTATGCAAGTACTATACTACTACATTTCCAGCCCTATATCTTCGTTTTGGAGGAAGTAATCATGAGTGCAAAATTCTAAAATTAAATATAAATTAGGCTCATAATGGGAAAAAAGACAAAGTAGAATAGAATTTTTGATCTGCTATTATTTTTTTTTTTTTTTAATTTTTTTTTTTTTTGGTACCGGGGATTGAACTCAGGGGCAGTCGACCACTGAGCCACATCCCCAGCCCTATTTTGTGTTTTATGTAGAGACAGGGTCTCACTGAGTTGCTTAGCACCTCGCCATTGCTGAGGCTGGCTTTGAACTCGCGATTCTCCTGTCTCAGCCTCCCTGAGTGCTGGGATTACAGGCTTGAGCCACCGCGCCCGGCTGATCTGCTATTATTTTTATGACTTCAGGTAAATCATTTTTTTCTCTTTAGAATTCAGTTCCTGTACATGCAAAATGGGAGAGGTAAGCTAATTATTTCTAAGGTTCAGTATTAACAGTCTAGGATTTAAGATTAAATACAAAATAATGCACAGTTTGGATGGATATTTATGATTTCATTCCAAACTATAGCAGGATCACTGCTATAGTTTGAGTATGTTCCACAAATTTCATTTGTTGGAAGTTTTGGTACCAAATGCAGCAGAGGTGGAACCTTTGGGAAGTTCTTTTGGGTCAAGAGAGCTCTCCCTTCATGAGTGGATTAATTATCTATGGATTAATAGATTGACAGGTTATTATGGAAGTGGTTTTTTTATAAAATAGAGTTCTCTGTGGTAGGTGTTTTCTGTCTCACTATGTAATGCTTCAAGGTTTTGCAGAGCTCAGGGGCTGGAGCTGTAGTTTAGTGGCAGAGCACTTGCCTACTATGTGTGAGGCACTGGGTTTGATCCTTAACACTACAAAAAAATAAACAAATAAAATAGAGGCATTCTATACAACTATCACTGGATTGAAATCATGGGTCAACAAGGTTCTTTGGAGGTTCTAGAAGTTAATCCATTCCTTGATTCTTCTAGTTTCTGGTGCCTACCAGCATTCTTTGGCTTGTGGCCTCATCACTCCATTCTCCAAAGCCAGTATCTTCCAATCTCTCTCTGCTCTATGTTCATATTGCCTTCCCTTCTGTTTGTATTCAAAATCTCCCTCTGCATTCTTCTGGGGAGGAGACATGTGTAAATGCATTTAGAGCATAGCTGAACACTTGAGGATAAACTCTGTTTCAAGATCCTTAACTTAATCACATTTGCAAAGACACTTTTTCAATATAAGGTAGCATTCACAGGCTTCAGAAATTAGGACAGGGATATCTGTTGGGAGTCCATTTCTTCAAGCTACCGAGGTTGAATAATGAAAAATGAAAAGGGAGTAGTAACTAACATCTAAAGGAATTCTTAGCCAGCTATGCAAGAGGCTAAGGCAGGAAGATCACAAGTTTTAGGACAGCCTCAGCAATTCAGGGAGACCCTGTCTCAAAATAAAACAACAATAACAAAAGAGCTGGGGATGTAGCTCACTGGTACAGTATTTGCCTAGCATGCATGAGGCCCTGGGCTCAATCTCACCATGCACCCTCCCCCCCCACAAAAAAATTCTTAGAGTAAGTTTAGAAGAAATATGTTTGCATGAAAAGAAGGGGAAAAGTGATTGAGAAAAGTGAATGTGAGATAGAAAAAATGGCAGTTAAAAAAGGGTAGGTCATAAGCCACATGCCTATAATTCCAGGTCCCATTAGAATTTTTAGGACTTAAAAATCATAAAACTTATACTCTGCAAAGTTAGAATTTAACTCAACAGAAGCCTGACCTTCAAGATCATAGTCTTTTCAGAACACCACAGTTAATATATCTTACTCATTATGAACAGAATCTGGCTCAGTGCTTTAAACATTGTACATATTCAGTAAATATTTTGTTCAGTATACATTTTTTTTTTTTGGTACCAGGGATTGAACTCAGGGGCACTCGACCACTGAGCCACATCCTCAGCCCTATTTTGTGTTTTATGTAGAGACAGGGTCTCACTGAGTTGCTTAGCGCCTCACCATTGCTGAGACTGGCTTTGAACTTGCGATTCTTCTGTCTCAGCCTCCCAAAGTGCTGGGATTACAAGCGTGAGCCACCACGCCTGGCCAGTATACATTTTTGAAAGAAGGAAAAAGTCTAAACATCTTAGCATACCAACCTTGACTCCTGTTCTGATCAGAAAAATGTCAACTGTCTATGCAAACAAATGAATACTCTCAACTAAGATTATTATCATCTCAATCTTGGCTGCACACGAAATCATGTGGAAAACTTCAAAATATTTTGGGGTCCCCCTCCCCCAGAAATTCTGACTTATGTGGTCTAGGATACAGGGGATACAGGGGACTGGGAGTTTTAAAAGCTCAAGTTATTCTAATATTCAACCCAAGTAGGGAACCACTGCTCTAGAGGTCCTCAAATTTAAAACAAGATCAACATTCAAACAATCTCATCAATTGTTGCTGGATATCAAGTCTATGGCAAAGTGACAAGGAAAAATAAAGCCTTGAGGAAGCAGTGTTATTAGAGTAAGGGCAAGCAAACTGAAATAAATAACTAAATAAAACGTCTTGCTATGCATAGATAACAAAAACATATATATAAGTAAAACCAATATGCAAAAGTCTAACAATTATTGAATCTAAGCGGTAGGTGATCAATTCACTCCTCTTAATTTTCCCGTATGTTTAAAATTGTTCATAATAAAAGGCTGGGAGGAAGTAAATATCTTGCCACAATATATTTGGAAAGTTGTCTTCTTGGTAATTTTTTATGATGGAATGTCAGACTCTTTGAAGGAGTGCCAGTCTACACTATTCCTAATGAAAAGAGTATATAATAAAAACTTTCCTTAACAATATTTTAAGAAGCTAAGTTCAGTGGCACATGCCTGTAATCCCAGCAGCTTAAGAGGCTGAGGCAGGAGGATCGCAAATTCAAAGCCAGTCTCAGCAAGTTAGTGAGGCCCTAAGCAACTTAACGAGATCCTGCCTCAGAATAAAACTAAAAAGTGCTAGGGATTTGGCACAGTGGTTGAACACCCATGGGTTCAATACCTGGAAGGGAGGGAGGGAGGCAGGGAGGGAGGGAGGGAAGGAAGGAGGGAAGGAGGGAGGGAGGGAGGGAGGGAGGGAGGGAAGGAAGGAAGGAAGGAAGGAAGGAAGGAAGGAAGGAAGGAAAGAAAAAAAAAAGAGAAAATAGTTTAAATAAGTTTATAAAATTTTTCTCAACTCTATCCAGTTCCTTGCTCCTTTTCAGCCCTTTATTTCCTTATTATTGAATAATGGGTAAAACTCATATGCTCTACAGGGTTTCTGATGTTTCATTCTTTTTGGCAGTTAGATTTTCCAAAGCTTACCACCAAAGACTTCTGTGTGCTGCCAGCAGTTTAAGGCTGTCAGCCATGAAATAGTCCTCACTTCTGAATGACACTAAGAAATACCACCCATGACAGAAGATGATGATAGCCTTGTGCAGAATTGAGCTATATACTCCTTAGGTATAATACACTCTCTCTCCACCAGCAGTCAAAAGGAGTTCAGAATTACTGAGCTGTAATTAGGGTGATCCAAGATAAATTGGGAAGTGGGAATGCTGTTCCTTAATGGCTGATCACCTTCCAATTCTAATCCTTGCCCCATCTCTTAGATCTGTTGGCTTTACTCACACTTAAACTGTGAACCAATTAAATATATTAATACTAATTAGATATGTTTAGTTAACTGGTCTTTCAAGAAATGGAAATTTCTCACTTTTAGAGTCTCTTCAAATCACATCATGGCTATCCATTCTAATATATATTGCAATTATACATATTCTGAACTACCCACCTACAGAGTCTTGTTTAAAGTTCCTATAAAATCAACTCTATTTTTCTCACATTTAAAATGTCAGCCAACAAGTAAACAGGTCATACTTACCTCTTTCTCCATGGCTACTTCTAGAGGTGTATTTAGAATACCTCAAGTGAAAAGTTCTTTTGAATGAATGTATCACTGCCCTCCTCACTTTAACTAAAACTCAAGGTAAATTTTAAAGGACATACAAAATGACAGTTAGCTCAGTATTAAAGATACTCACTATAGTAGTCTCCCTATCTTGATTCTTTTAAAGAGATGATAAGAATCACTACAACAATGACTTCAAAGCCGGGCGCGGTGGCTCACGCTTGTAATCCCAGCACTTAGGGAGGCTGAGACAGGAGAATCGCGAGTTCAAAGCCAGCCTCAGCAATGGCGAGGTGCTAAGCAACTCAGTGAGACCCTGTCTCTACATAAAACACAAAATAGGGCTGAGACAAGGCTCAGTGGTCGAGTGCCCCTGAGTTCAATCCCCAGTACCAAAAAAAAAACAAAAAACAAAAAACAAAAAACAATGACTTCAAACACCTTTGCCAAATCTGATTTTGGTAGCTGTCCATTCTTCTCTCAATGTTTATAAACTCAGAGACAATATATTCATTTACTAAATGCTACGTAATTTGCTGGGAATTCTTGCCTAAGCAAATATGAAGGGTTGGGCTGGGGATGTAGTTCAGTGGTAAAGCACCTGCCTAGCATGTGCAAGTGGCAAGTCCTAGGACCATTAAAAAAAAAAAGTAAATATGGAGTAATTTTGTAAATTATCAATAAAGTACTTACTTTAGCCTAGTAAAGGAACATGCACATAATGATAAGGAGAACAAAATTAAGAATTATTAGTGGGGATAGGGGTGTAGCTCAGTGGTGGACTGCTGAGCATGTACAAAGTGCCTGGGGTGAATTCCCAGAACCGAAGTGGGGAAAAATACAAAGGACAAAAGAATGAATGAACTATTAGTGGATAAAAGATGTGTGAGAGAGCAATGTACACACCAACAGATCCATAACATTTATGTCACTCTGACCTCAAACTTATGATCCTTCTGCCTCAGCCTCCTGAGTTGCTGGAGTTACAGGTGTGCACCAGCACTAAAACCCCACTTTTATTTAATTAGCACTATTAATTAAATTTGAGAAGTTTAATTATGTAGATTTACTTCAGGCAAGAACTCCAAACATGCGTGGCTGTATCACAGGGATTATTAGTAACACATGAGCCGGTGTGGGTGTCACATTAGTGCTTCTATCACATTTAATGATACAGGCAGTCAAGCATGATGGTAAAATGGTCGTCTTTGAGATCACACAGATTTCAACTTTTGCTCCTTTCTAGTTGTGTGATCTTGGGATGTAAATGTTTCTAAATGAAAGTTTCTTCAAAAACAAAATGAGAACAGTTACTACCTACTTGTCAAAGTTGTGAGATTATCAAGATAAACTGTTGCCTGGTATAGCTCACTTTGAAGGTATTCAAGTACATGAGGGCTATTATTACTAATTACAATGATTAAGTGAACAAAATTTTTACATTCATTTGGAGGCCAATATTTATTTATTTAGGGTACCAGGGATTGAACTCAGGGGTACTCAACCACTGAGCCACATCTCCAACCCTATTTTGTATTTTATTTAGAGACAGGGTCTCACTGAGTTGCTTAGTGCCTCACCATTGCTGAGGCTGGCTTTGAACTCGTGATCCTTCTGTCTCAGCCTCCAGAGCCGCTGGGATTACAAGCATGTGCCACTGCACCAGGCTGGAGGCCTGGGGATCTCAGTTTGTTGCCCAGGCTGCTCAATGTGTTGCTCATAGGATCTCAGCCTGCCTTGGCCTCCCAAGTATCTGGGACTACAGTCACGCATCATGATGCCCGTCTTGGAGGGCAATATTAATCAATATCCTTGGTATTATGCTTAACTGAAAAATAGCTTTATATTTAAGAAAATGGACCTTGGAAGGGCTGAGGATGTGATTCAGTGTTAGAGTACTTGCCTGGCATGTGCAAGGCCCTGGGTTCAATCCCTGAGACAGTTAAAAAAACAAACAAACAAAAAGGCCTTGGAGAGTGAAAAAACTGAAATTATTGAGTTTTATACTAGGATCTGGTGGTTCTAAAGTTTGACAATTTGTAAAACTAAAAAAACATGAACTGGATATTAGTTGGTACATTATGAAACACAGTATCAAAAATTTCCCAGGCAGCAAGGTTTATCTACCCTTACCTCATGGAAACTTGAACTCCAATTCTCTGGGTAGTTGAATATATGCATTAAGCCAGCTCTGAAAATTAAGAGTGACTTCCATGCTCACAATGTACTCAAAACACAAACAATGTGGTTTCTGGTCTTCAGAGTGGAGGAAACATAATAATAACAATCTGTAGCTTAGACTAGGTTTTTGGCAATAATGCACTGGTAAGCACAAGTTTCTCTCTAGAGATCAGTTTAAAAAAAAAAAAAAATCAAGAATGAAAACTATACTTGGAGCCGGGCGCAGTGGCTCACGCTTGTAATCCCAGCACTTAGGGAGGCTGAGACTTAGGGAGGAGTTCAAAGCCAGCCTCAGCAATGGCGAGGCGCTAAGCAACTCAGTGAGACCCTGTCTCTACATAAAACACAAAATAGGTCTGGGGATGTGGCTCAGGGGTCGAGTGCCCCTGAGTTCAATCCCCGGTACCAAAAACAAAACAAAACAAAACAAAAAAAACTATACTTGGGCACAGTAGAGCATGCCTGTAGTCCAGTGGCTCAGGAGGCTGAGGTGGGAAGATCTCAAGTTCAAAAGC
The DNA here is from genome assembly GCA_004024805.1 of Geosciurus inauris. Classification (NCBI taxonomy): domain Eukaryota; kingdom Metazoa; phylum Chordata; class Mammalia; order Rodentia; family Sciuridae; genus Geosciurus; species Geosciurus inauris. The sequence continues at coordinate 55,206 of PVHX01008266.1, read as the reverse complement.
AGCCTTAGCAATGGCAAGGTGCTAAGCAACTCAGTGAGACCCTGTCTCTAAACAAAATACAAAATAGGGCTGGGGATGTGGCTCAGTGGTCAAGTGCCTCTGAGTTCAATCCCTGGTACCCTCCCCCCAACAGTGTATAAAATTATCTTTAAGATGTATCTATAAGGTATATATGGAACAAATGAATTTCATGCTTAGATCTGAGTCCCATTCAAGATATCTCACTGTGTATATACAAATATCCCCCCCGCCCAACAAAAGACAATACAGAAATCTTAGGATGTAATCAAATCTTTAAAAGCAGTATTTTTTTAAAGTTGTTTCTCAGTGTTGGAGGATTCAGATACAGTGAAAGATTAGATCCTGAGCCCAAATCAAAATGGAATGAGGAGTGGGATAAAAACAAGAGTGCTGAGAGGCTAGGCACGGTGGCACATACCTGTAATCCCAGCGGCTCAGGGGGGTAAGGCAGGAGGACCTCAAGTTCAAAGCTAGCCTCAGCAACTTAGGGAGGCCCTAAGCAACTCTCTAAGACCCTATCTCAAAATAAGAAATAAAAGGGCTGGAGATGTGGCTCAGTGGCTAAGGACTCCTAGGTTCAATCCCTAGCACCCCACACCAAAAAAGTGCTGAGAGAGGCACCAAGTAATCAATAGAATCAGCTTCTTAAAAAACACATAAAAACAAGAGTCCTTCTATATTCAGTGATAAATTAGGTGAAGTGAGTGATAAAATTGGAAGCACGACTGATGAAACCATCAGCAAATTCTGGTGTAAAGAGAAGACTTTGCAGAAAGTAACAATAATGAGGAAAAGAAAGTGAGAAAAGGCAGATCTCCCAAAGTTGAATTTAAAAATGAAAAGGATGGCTAGGGGTATAGCTCGGTGGGAGAGCACTTGCCTAACATGCCAGAGGCCCTAGGTTCAACCCCTAGTACTGCAAAAAAAAAAAACAGCTGGGGAGGCTGAGGTGCTTAGCAACTCAGTGAGACCCTGTCTCTAAATAAAATAAAAAATAGGGCTGGGGATGTGGCTCAGTGGCTGAGTGCCCCTGAGTTCAATCCCTAGTAACAAACAAAAAAAAAAAAAAAAAAGAGAGACACACACATATACACACAGAGAAAACTGTGACAACAAAGTATATTCATATCACACAGAGAGACTATTATAACTAGACACAAGTACAAATCCTTCCAAAACCATTTGGAGCAGCAGCACATTATATATAGGGAACAAAGCCAGTCAGACCAAAATGCTTCAACCTATACACCTCAGTCTTTGGCTATGACTTCAGTGTCTAGCATCAAATCTTCTGGTGACCTTGTTGATTTTTTGATGGTACCAGCCAATCAATCAATAGGAGAATCAGATAATTTATCTGGGGGATTTGCTAATTTTGGCAGTTTAGCAACAAGCAGACAGGTGATATTGGGATGGAAAATGCTAATCAAGTCCCCTTTCTTTTATCAATTAATTAAAATAAATCTATATAAAGAACCAAAAAGACAAACAAATAAATAAAATTGAAACAATACGAAGGTTGGGCATCAGGACTCCAGCAATCAATGAAGAGATAAGTACCCACCCTCACAGACTGACAAGAAAACAAGATAATATCAGAAAGTAATAAGTGCTATTAAAAAAATAAAACAAAGTAATGGAAAGGAGTCTGGAAGAGCTGATAGGCTGAATAAGCTAGGTACTAAGGAGGAGCAACTAGGTTGATGAACCAGAAAGTGTGAAGACTCTGAGGCAAGCAGATAAAAGGTCTGTGTGGATGGTATCTGAGTGAGAACGGTTTTAAGATCAGTCAAATAAGCAGTCACAGGCATATGTAGGATTTTTATACATAAGAATTAGTGATGCTGAGCCTATGCTCAACATCTAAAGATGCTATTTTCCTTTAAAGTTTGTGGGTTCATATTAATCCAACATATCCCTCAAATTTAATGAAAAATATATAGTGGAAGTTTAGTACTTAAATTAAAATTCAGTAGACTTCAGCAATCTCTAAACTTCTTCTATTCCTTGTTCCCTTAGCTAGTTAAAAGCCCTGTCAATTTCTCCTTCATGATCATCACCTACTAATTCCTTTTGTCAAGCATCTCACTTAAATTTTTTTTTCCATCTCTATTCTTTTTCTCTTTTCTTCCAAATATGTGCTCATGTGCCTGAATGCACACAGATGGCCAGAAAATTTGAGACAACTCTATTGGGAAGAAAGAGTTTTCTATGTTAGACTCTAAATAATGAGAATGAAAAAGTATTCCATTTTCAAAAATAGAAAATAAGGAGTTCCCTGAGTAAGGGATAAACATGAACCGAACTAAATTAGCTCTGATGTGCTATAGAAAGCCAAAGGTGGGCTGGGATTGTAGCTCAGCGGTAGAGCGCTTGCCTCGCATGCGTGAGACCCTGGGTTCGATCCTCAGCACCACATACAAAGACGTTGTGTCCGTCTATAACTAAAAAAAAAAAAAAAAAAAAAAAAAATTAAAAAAAAAAAAAGAAAGCCAAAGGTTTCATTATATGCCTTCTTTCTTACCCAATACTGAGATTCTCTTGGAGGCTATGCCATTTCTTTTCAAAATCCCTCTAACAATGATCATAGCAGCAGATGATAAAATAAATGTCAGTGCTGGGAATACTTTCCACAAAGATTTGTTCTCTCTCCCTCTTTCTTGACATGGGTCTCACTTTTTTGACCAGAGTAGCCTTGAACTGCCAGATTTTGCCTTCTGAGTAGATGGGAAGTAGCTGGGACTGTAGGTAGGTACTACCATGCCCAGTTTACATCAAGCCTTTTCTAAATCTCAATTGTAAGGCCCATTTGCAGATCCCATTCTTGGTACAAACCCATTTCCTTCTTGTTTGCTCTCATTGCCACATTTAATCTTTGAAGCTTTCCTTCTCTCTATTCCCGGCTGACTAACCAAGAACATCATCTTTTGCTCCAACCCCAACTTTTAATGTCTGGATATTCAATCTCATTCATCTTTAAACTAAGGGATCTTTTCTTTCTACACACAATTTGCAATTAAGGCAGAATCACAAGCACTTTCTTGATCAGAAATTAAAATTTTACATTTCTGAGGTCCTATGTTAAAATGGTTCATAAGATAGGGTCTGACGTGGGAATCACCTATACTCTTTGAGCATTTATTTCTTTACATTCCAGCCAAAGTTAAAGATGGTACATTCAACTGTAGATTTAAAAAAAAAAAAGGTCCCTCAGACAGGGAGAAAACAAAACAACCAAAACCAAAACAAACACAACAATAAACCCTAGCTACACAAAAGAATCTACAAAATAAGACTCCTCAACATAAACTTTAATAGTTTAGTTCAGGGCTGGGGTTGTGGTTCAAGGATGCAATACCTTTATTTATTTATTTTTATGTGGTGCTGAGGATGAAACCCAGTGCCTCACGCATGCTAGGCAAGCGCTCTACCACTGAGCCACAACTCCAGCCCCAAACTAAAAATATTTTTAAAAAATTGTTTAGTTCAGATGCCAGAACTAAACAATTTGGTTTCCTATGTGAATTGTATGAATGTGGTACACAACAAATATTTACTGAGTAGTTACTATATGCCAAACAGTCAATTAGGCAATGCTTATATAATTCAGTGAGGGAAGTACAGCAATCTATGGGAGCAGAAAGATCTTTCTAACTCAGCTCTTGGTCACACAAAAGACTTCTCAGAATGATATGTATATGGTGCTAAGTGACAAGAACTTGACTTTTCTTTCTTTTGGGGCGGGGATACTGAGGATTGAACCAAGAAATTTTAGCACAGAGCTACATCCCCAGCTTTTCTCATTTTATAATTTTTAATTTTTGGTACAGGGATTGAACCCAAGGACACTTAACCACTAAGCCACTTCCCCAGTCCGTTTTATATTTTATTTTGAGACAGCGTCTTGTTATGTTACTTACGCCCTCGCTAAATTGCTGAGGCTGGCTTTGAATTTGCAATACTCCTGACTCAGCCTTCACAGCTGTTGGGATTATAGGCATGGACCACCATGCCCAGTACAAGAACTGTTTTAGGAGTATTCCATATCTATCAATTAAGTCTCCCAACTACCTCATGAAACAGGGACTATTACTATCATTCAAACCGTAAAGCTGAGGGAATTGAGGAATTGAGAGATTAAGCAAATTGCTGATACAACTAAGAAGGGGCAAAACTGGTGGCTGGGATTGTGGCTCAGTGGGTAGAGTGCTTGCCTTGCCTGTGTGAGGCACTGGGTTCGATCCTCAGCACCACATAAAAATAAATAAAATAAAGATATTGTGTCCACCTACAACTAAAAAAAAAAAAAAATTAAAAAAAAAGAAGGGGCAAAACTGGGATTGGAACTCAGGCACTCAAGAAGCTCTCTACATCCATTTGAACAAAGTTCAGTATGGTGGGCTCTTGAGAGAGGGTAAGAATGAATATTTAAGAGAAACCAGATTAAGTTGGGAATCTTTATTGGATCAGAGCAGTCAATATCAAACTCAAAAAAATATATGTCAAACTCAAGAATCAATCACGTGTGAATTACAGCAATTGGGCTATGAAATGATTTCCTGTTCTTCCTTGGAGATAATCTTTCTATACACTACTAACAGAATTCTACATCCTAAAAGATAATTGTCATGATATCAACATCATAATCAAAAAGTCTTTAATAGCTCTTGCTGAGTATGAGATTCATGACAAATTATAAGGCTTCACAAAGTGGGCTCCATCTCTTTTCAACCTTTGCTTCCACCAATCCTGCACCATAAACTTCTACTCTAGATAGAATTATATTTGCCCTTGGAATAAACACTCATAGCTAACTAAAAATTTGGAAGAAATATTTCAATTTCCATATCATATGGCAACCTACAAACAATATACTACACCTCTACAGTTTTACAATTTTGAATGAATATATAGAAGAGAGTAGACGAGTGAATTTGTACAAACAGAACCAGTTCTTTAATATGTACTTGGTATTCCTTAAAATGATTGCCTGTACAAAAATTTCTGACTATCTACTATTGGGAGGTATTATATAAATAACTACAGATTTGGTCAGTGGTAGATATTTCAGCATTCAGAATAAACTGACTGCCATGCCAACATGCCATATCTTCAAATTAATGAACTGTGGTTATTTGCAAGACCTCAAAATCTCAATTTTATCAAATATGCCAGTAAAAACTAAATTTAGCACTAAATTGTTTATTCTCAAATGAGCCTAGATTTGGGGTATAATTACCCTATTTCAACTTTAAAGTTTTTAATCTTTAATATTTAATCCTGTTGTAGATCTCATTTGTTATACATTGCATTAAGTCCTGTTAAAAAGCAGGGTATAAAAAATATGTTAAAAATTCTCAAGTAGTGATACATAATTGTAAATACATACTAAATCTAGTCACTATGGAAAAAAAAAAACTCAACCAACCAAAGAAATACTACAATTGTACGAGGGACGCTAAAACTGGAAATGTGAATACAGTATTGACACCTTAGAAATGGTCAATATGGGGCCATGTGGTTATAAACAGACTAAAAACACTGGCATTGTGGCATACCAGTGAAAAAGGATTAAGTATTAATGACTAGGAGAGAAGGACAAATATTTCTGTTAAAAAACAAGAGAATTTACAAAATAAATATAAATTAGGGGCTGGGGGGGCGTGTAGCTAGTAGTAGAGGCATTGGATAGAAGGAAGGAAGGAATTATAAATTGGTACAAAATTTGAAAAATTATTATAACAGTTATTTTATTTTTACAAACCTACCAAAGACAGAAAATAAATGCAAACTAAAATGTACTTATAAAGATGTGCACTGTAATATATCTAGGAATGTATCTTAGAAGGTTGGGCATATAGCTCAGCGGTAGAGTTCCTGCTGAGTCCCTAGGTTTGAACCCTGTGGAAAAGAGCTACTTTAGATATAAAGGAAGTACACATTGAAAATAAATGAAATTCAAGCTGGGCGTGGTGGCACACACCTGTAATCCCAGAGACTAGGGAAGCAGAGGCAGAAGGATCACAAGTTCCAGGACAGCCTGGACAACTTAGCAAGATCCTGTCTCAAAATAAAAAACAAAAAGGGCTGTAAGTAAAAAGGTGAAAACTAACTCTCAAGTTTAACATTAAAGAATGAAGAAAATGGTTGGTTAATTTATGATAGAACACTCTGACGCTGGAATATTTAGCAATAACTAAAAATGTAAATAATTTTTAATGAAGCTAAAAGAAAGGAAAGTTAAAAAAGCAAGAGGAGGGGCTGGGGTTATGGCTCAGTGGTAGAGTGTTTGCCTAGCACGTGTGAAGCACTGGGTTTGATCCTCAGCACCACATAAAAATAAAATAAAGATATTCTGTCCACCTACAACTAAAAAATAAATATTTTTTTTAAAAAAAGCAAGAGGAGCTCAATGGTATGAAGCACAATACATACAGTGAAGGGAATGTATCTAATGTTAAAAAGTGGTTAGTGCTCTGGGTTTGGTAACACATACCTATAATACCAGCAACTTGGAAGGCTGAGGGAGGAGGATCACATGTTCAAGGCCAGTCTCAGCAACTTATTGAGACCTTTCTCAAAGATAGATAGATAGATAGATAGATAGATAGATAGATAGATATTGCTACACATTAGATTGTAGGTAATTTTTGTTCTCTATATTTTATCTTCCAAATTTTCTGCATGAACACAAATCAGTTTAGTAATAAATACATAAATATTTTTAAGGGGGAAAACAAAACATATCTAGGGTTCCATTATGCAGAGAATGAGATACACAGAGTCCTAACTAAAATTATTTATTATTACTAATTATATTACACGAATATTTAAATTAAAAGTAAAAAGCTGGGTGCCGTGGTACACACCTGCAGTCTAGCTACTCAGGAGACTGAGGTAGGAGAATTACCTGAGCCCAGGAGCTCAAGGATAGCCTGGACAACACAGTCCTGGCTCAAAACAAAAAACAAATAAACAAACAAAACCCAACCCAAACCAAAACAACAACAAACACTACTACCACCACCACCAAAAAAAGGAGAAGACCCCAAAAAACAAACAAAACAAAACAAAAACACCAAAAATTGTCTTCATGCCAATATCATTTATGACCTACAGGGGGCAGTAAAGCTGAAGTGAGAGAAAGTTATTACTTGTTGCCCAAATCATGTGCACTTGGAATAGTAAAAACATTTTTCATGGAAGAAAAAGCAGGTAGGAGGGATAAAATCAAAGTGGACAAAAAGATATACTTGATCCTGAATCAGGATTTGCACCTGAAGACTGACATGTAAAGGAAAGATTTGAAAGCAAAAATTGAAAACCTAAGTAAAACTTCCAAAGATGAAAACTCTAATGTCTTAGTTAAAACACACTGGAAAAATTTAAGGATAGATTAGATACTGAAGAAGAAAGACTGTTGAAATTGAAAACATAGCAAAAGAAACTATATAAAATAAAGCATATACAGAAGAAGAATTTAAAAAACCAACAGAACTTCAACTGGAATAACAAGCATGTAACTCAAGTCTCTAAGGAGGAAAAGAAAAAGTATATGAACAAAAGTTGACATTTTTTCAAAGTTGATGAGAACTATAAAATCACATTAACAGCTGGGCGCGGTGGCGCAAGTCTGTAATCCCAGCACTTTGGGGGGCTGAGACAGGAGAATCACAAGTTCAAAGCCAGCCTCAGCAACGGGAGGCGCTAAGCAACTCAGTGAGACCCTGTCTCTACATAAAAAACAAAATAGGGCTGGGGATGTGGCTCAGTGGTCAAGTGCCCCTGAGTTCAATCTCCAGTACCCCTCCCCCCCAAAAAAGAAAACCACATTAACAAGAATCTCAATAAATTCCAGGCAAAAGCAGCATGAAGAAAACTATATCAGGACAACATATTTAAAAACACATAATAGGGGTTGGGGTTGTGGCTCAGAGGTATAGTGCTTGCCTAGCACATGGGAGGCACTGGGTTCAATCCTCAGCACCACATAAAAATAAATAAATATAGGTAAGAAAAATGATATTTCTAAAAAAAATTTTAAAAAAAGTTTAAAGTAGCTAAACATAAAAATTATAGTCTTGGCTTTTTTTTTTTTCTTTTGTAGCAGAGACTGAACCCAGGCGTGCTTAAACACTGAACCACTTCCCCAACCCATTATATGTTTTATTTTATGACAGGATCTTGCTAAGTTGCTTAGGGCCTCACTAAATTGCTGAGGCTAACTTTGAACTTGCGATCCTCCTGCTTCAGCCTCCGGAGTTGCTGGGATTACAGATGTGCAACACCATGTCCAGCAAAAATTTTAAATAACTAAGTCTACTTAAAAAGCAGATTCCTTATGTATGGAGGAACAAATTTAAGAGTGACCACAGATTTGTCCAAAACAATGTAAGCCTTGAAGACTACCAAACTTCACTCAAGAAGAAAGACATCCACTATTGCAGAAATTAAACTCTTGCCAAAAATTGAAGAGGGAATACTTCTTGACATATTCTATAGTACTCGAATCAAAAACACTACATGAAAACTTTTGATTGATATTCTTTACAAGTATACATGAAAAAATTGTTTTAAAATTAGCAAATCAAATTTAAGCATATGTAAAAAGTTCAATACATCATGTTCAAGTGAGGTTTACCCTAGGATCACAATATGGCTAGGTATCTGAAATTCAATATAATTCACCATAATAAGAGAGTAAACTTTTTTAAAGTGTATATTTATCTTGATAGATGCAGAAAGAACATATGGCAAAATCTAACATCAATTGCTGATAAAACACTCAGCAAAGCAGAAGAGGACTTTCTCAATCTGATAAAGGGTGACTATGAAAATCCTGTATCTAACATATTTTTTTTTAAATATTTATTTTTTAGTTGTAGGTGGACAGAATATCTTTATTTTATTTTTATGTGGTGGTGAGAATCGAACCCAGTGCCTCCCGTGTGCTAGGCGAGCATGCTACCACTGCGCCATAACCCCAGCCCCTGTATCTAACATATTTAAAGGTGGAAACAGAATGCTTTTCCCCTCAGATCAGGAAAGAATGCCTATTCTCATCACTTACTATTGAGTGACCACTATTAACAGAGGTCCTATTTAGTTCAATAAAAGCAGAAATAAGTAAGTAAATAAATAAATAAAGCAAAGCATCCAAGATAGAAAGGAAGAACTAAATTCCTCTCTTTCAGAATGATGTGGTCTTCTAGCTAGCAAATTCAGTGTGTGTGTGTGTGTGTCTATGTGGTACTGAGGATTGAACCCTGGGTGCTCTTACCATTGAACCCTTTTTATGTTTTATTTTGAGAAGGGGTCTTGCCATGTTGCCCAGGCTAGCCTTGAATTTGAGATCCTTCTGCCTCAGGTTCCCCAGTTGCTGAGATTACAGGTATGTACCACTGCATCCAGCTTGTATGGAATCTTAAAAAAAAAGAACTGATAAATGACGTTTTAGCGAGGTTATAGGATAGATCAATGTATAAAAATAAGTTTTATTTCTATTATAGATATCAACAAATACTCAGAAACTGCATTTTTAAAATATCATTTATAGGACTGGAGGTATATAGCTCAGAGATAAGAGTGCTTCTCTACGATGTACAAGGCCCTGGATTCAGTCTCCAGCACTACAAAACAAAAAACATTTACACTAGCATCAAAATAGGAAAAACTTAGGAACAAATTGGGCAAAACATATGCAAACTATGTACTTTGAAAAAAAAAAAAACAAACTGCTAAAAGAAGTCCTAAAATAAAAGAGACACTGTGCTCATATATTGGAAGACAATCTTAAGATGACAATTCTCCCTCAATTTACTGAAAGATTCAATGCAATCCATTTAAACTCCAACAGACTTGTTTTTCTCTTGTGGAGGGGGAGGTGCCGGGGATTGAACTCAGGGACACTTGACCACTGAACCACGTCCCCAGCCCTATTTTGTACTTTATTTAGAGATAGGGTCTCACTGAGTTGCTTAGTGCCTCACTTTTGCTGAGGCCGGCTTTGAACTCACGATTCTTTTGCATCAGCTTCCTGAGCCACTGGGATTACAGGTGTGCGCCACCATGCCCGGCCAGACTTGTTTTTTAAGACACACACAAGCTGATTTTTAAAATTTATAAGAAAATCACAGGATCTAGAAAAGCCAAACAACTTTAAAAGAGACAGGAAAACCCGAAGGATTTATACTAGCTGACTTCAAAATCTACTGTAACATAATAGTAATCAAGACAGTGTAATTGGCTAGAGAGACTAAATCAAAACAGAATCCAAAATTATAGAACCATACATCTATGATAAATGATCAATTAATTTTTTGAAAAAAATAGGGAAATGCAGTGTGTTGGAGAAAAAGAATGGTCTTTTTAATAAACAGTGTTGGGGCACTGGACAACCATAAACCAAAACAAAAGCATTTCAATCCATACCTTGCATCAGATACAAAAATTAAAATTAACTCAATTTAGATAACAGATCTAAATATAAAACATCTATAAAACTTCTATAAGAAAATACAAGAGAGTATATTTGTAAACTTCATTAGACAAAAATTTCAGATAATAAAAAATTTTTTTCTTTTGAGGTACTGGGGATTGAACTCAAGATCTCATAAGCTAGGCAAGCGTGCTAGCACTGAGCTATATTCCTAGCCCTAAACAAAATATTTTTAAAAGGTATTTCATCAAAATGATATACAGATGGCAAATAAATTCATGAAAAGACATCATCATTAGCCAAAAAATTTAAAATCACTAAGAGATACAACTACACATCACTAAAATGTCTATAAAAGAAAGACTATAGCAATTGTTGGCAAAGATACGGAGCAACTGGAATGCCCATATGCAGCTGGTAGGAATGTAATATGCTACATTTTGCAAACTTGTTGGGGACTGACTTTATTGTATACAATTTGTAAAATGGAATACTATTCAAGAATAAAAATGAATGAACTCTACAGATGTAATCTCAAATGCTAAAAGAAGCTAGACAAAGAAATAAATCTGTTTATATAAAACTCTAGAAAATATATGTTAATCTATAATGACAGAAAACAGACCTGTGGTTGCCTGGAGATTAAGACAAGAAGCAGAGAGAGTTGGGAAGAACAGATTCCAAAAGGGCATGGGGACATTTTTTTGGGTGATGGAAATGTTGATCATCTTGACTATGATAAGTTCTACTGGTTTGTCAAAACATACAATATACTTCAAGTATGTGCAATTTATTATATGCTGTCTTGCAATAAAGCTATTAAAATGTTTTAAGCTATTAAAATATACTTCAAGTATATGCAATTTATTATATGCTGTCTTGCAATAAAGCTATTAAAATGTTTCAAATCACAGAGCACAAATTGAAGTCACAATGTATTCCATACCAACCATTTACTGCTACTGCTTTTTATTTTTGGTACTGGGGATTGAACTCAGGGGCACTCAACCACTGAGCCACATCCCCAGTCCTATTTTGTGTTTTTTATGTAGAGACAGGGTCTCACTGAGTTGCTTAATGCCTCGCCATTGCTGAGGCTGTCTTTGGACCTGCGATTCTCCTGTCTCAGCCTCCCAAAGTGCTGGGATTACAGGTGTGTGCCACCTGTCTGGCCAACCATTTTTTCTTTATCTCCTATCTTCCACCTCAACTCATTTAACTCTCAGTCACAGGAATTTGTTGTCCCCTGAACATGCTGCCACTCCCTCACCACAGCACCTCTGCACATGCTGCTTTAAATCCCTCTAGGACATTATTCCTCTGGATATCTTCATCTCACTTCCTTATCTCCTTGAATATTGTCATTTATCAAATGCCACCTTCTCTGATCCACAAATCCTTTACCCTCTTCTCTAATTTATTTTTCTGCAAAGCATTCATCACCATCTACTATACTATATAGTTATTTTGCTTACTGTCCATAATGGCCAGGATTTTCCCTCTAGGCCCTTTAAAAATAGTTTCTTAATATTCCTATCTCAATAGACTGACCATCTGAACAATCTTTATTGGTTGTATTTGCATTTTTTTCTTGCTTTTCTGAATGTCTCAATGTTTGAATGACATGGACATCGTGTGTAAAAGAACAACAGAGTGAGATAAACAATATTCATGCCTGGAAATGAGCAAACCTGTTTCTGCCAGGCCACAAGGGTGCGGGTTTTGAATCAATCTAGTGAGGAGGTGAGCTAAGTGTGGTTTCCATTGTTGCTTTAGTTAGCTGCAGTGCATCAAAGCCTTCTAATGTTCCCAGAGCTGAATGGAGACTACCTTTACAGAGTTAGAAATGGATTTTTTGGAGCTTTTTTGTTGTTGTTTTTCAGAATTTTTGCACCACCCTGTTTTCAAAGTCTTGTTCACTTGTGCCACACAGCAGGTATCTCTCCATGCTCTTGCCCTTGTCCTAGTGGCTGACCAGTATTACTACTTATTTGGCACAAGGTTAGTGATGGAAACATGGTTCTCTTGCTCCATCCAGTTCATGCCTTAGGCCCTAGGTGCCTGAAATTTAGTGATGGAGCTTTACTCCAGTGGCAGATAAACCTGTTTCCTACCCAGTACAAGATCTACATAAATCAGGAAGGAAACTGCAACCTTTTTACTCCCGCCCCTCCCACTGCTCCTTTTTCCTCCCCATGGGCCAACTAAACTCTGCCTAATCTGATTTATGCTAGGTATTCATGGGGAAGAAAGAATAAGAGCAAGAATTTTTAGCTTGTTTGATAATGTGTTCCCAGCACACAGTAGGCACTCAATAAATGTGTTGAATTAATTCCAAATTACAGTAAGTACACACACACAACTGAAAATATGCTTACTGAATATACTGAACTCTTCTTTCCCTCCAGTACTAGGGATTGAACCCAGAAGCCCTCTACCACTGAGTCACCCCTGAGTCCTTTTCATTTTTTTGAAACAGTCTCACCAAGTTGCTGAGGTTGGTCTTATACTTGCTGTCTTTTTGCCTCAGCCTCTGAAGTCGCTGAGATTTCAGGTGTGCACCACTATGCCTAGTAGGATAAGTATTTGTTTTTTGTTTTTCCCTTTGTCTTACTAGGAATTGAAGTCAGGGCCTTATGTATACAAGGCGCATGTTCTCTACCACTGAGTCCCCAGCCCTCATTCACTAGCTTTATTGAATTTTAATACTATGTAATATTGCTTCAAATATCCCTACTAGTGTTTAAAATTAAATGTTATAGTTTGAAATCTATATACCCTTTTCTTATATTGTTGTTCTCCTTATGTTCCCATCTCAAGGAGAGCCACGATCATGGACTGCAGTTTATTATTAACAAGTATAAGTTTTAAGTATTTATTATATATTTAAATATAAATTGACATCATATATTGTTGTTTTTCAAATTATTTGCCTTCTTCATACTTTCTTAACTTTTCTAATTTTTCAATAAGAATATTGTTAAATATTCCCTACTCTAGAAACAGCAATCCAAGGAGCCAGGGAGTCACATAGCACACGTTAAAAATGTGTGAAGCGGGGCTGGGGTTACGGCGCAGTGGTAGCATGCTCGCGTAGCACACGTGAGGCACTGAGTTCGATCCTCAGCAACACATAAAAAATACAATAAAGATATTCTGTCCACCTACAACTAAAAAATAAATATTGTATCAAAAACAAACAAAGGCTCAAAACAATACATATACAATGGCATATACCCATAGTCCTAGTTACTCAGGAGGGTGTAGCCTGAGGACTGCCCGAGCACAGGAGCTATGGTAGGCTTAGATGGCACAGTAAGACCGCTTTTTTTTTTTTTTTTTTTTGGTACTAGGGACTGAACCCAGGGGTGCTCGATCACTGAGCCACACCTCCAGCCCTATTTTGTGTTTTATTTAGAGACAGGGTCTCACTGAGTTGCTTGGTGCCTCACCCTTGATGAGGCTGGCTTTGAACTCGTGATTCTCCTGTCTCAGCCTCCCAAAGTGTTTCAGACCTGACTCTTAAAACAAACAACCCTGGCTATCCTCCTCTTTCTTCCCCCTTCTAAAGACTAAAATTTCTGAATGAGTAATTTATACTTGCTACTACCAATCTTTTTATATATATATATTTTAGTTGTCAGTGGACCTTTATTTATTTATTATTTATTTATATGCAGGGCTGAGAATCTAACCCAGTGCGTCACATATGCTAGGCAAGTGCTCTACCACTGAGACACGACCCCAGCCCACTACTACCAATCTTACCACTTACTTTTCCTAAATCCTTCATGCTAACTCTTTCTTTTTCTATTTTTTTCTTTTGGTAACGCTAGTGGAACCTAGGACCTTGTAATGCTAGATAAGTGCTCTACCACTGAGCTATACCCTTACCCTTTTTAAATTTTATTTTGAGATAGCTGCTAAGTTACCCAGGCTGGCCTTGACCTTGTGATCCTCCTTGGATTACAAGCCTGTATCACCCACTTGGTTTATGTTAACTCTTCAAGTTGATGTACACTTGTAGGTAAAAACAACAGGCTAGAAATTAAAAGAAACCACAGGATAAAATTTGAATCCCTCTCTTATGCTAGAACAAAAATTAATACAAAATGGACCAAAGAACTAAATGTAGGAGCTAAAACAATAAAACCCACAGAAGAATATATCAGAAAAAATGCAGTCATTTCTTGGCTGTAACATAAAAAATACAAGTAACAAAAGATAAAATAAATGAATTGATCTTCCTCAAAATCAAAAACTAAGGAGATGGGCGCTGTGGCGCAAGCCTGTAATCCCAGCACTTAGGGAGGCTGAGACAGGAGAATCATGAGTTCAAAGCCAGCCTCAGCAACGGTGAGGTGCTAAGCAACTCAGTGAGATCCTGTCTCTACATAAAACATAAAATAGGGCTGGGGATGTGGCTCAGTGGCCGAGTACCCCTGAGTTCAATCCCCGGTACCAAAAAAAAAAAAAAAAAAAAAAAATCAAAAACTAAAATCAAAATCAAAAGAGTGAAAGAACAACCCACAGGAGAAAATATTTTCCAACCATACATCTTGTAAGTAATTAATTAATATACCAAATATAGCTAGATGCAGTGGAACACAACTGTAACCCCAGGGACTCAGGAGGCTGAGGCAGAAGGATCAAAAGTTTGAGGTCTGTCTAAGCAATGTGGTAAGATCCTACCTCAAAATAAAAAATAAATAGGACTGGAGATGTAGTCAGTGGTAAAGTGCCCTGGGTTCAATCACCAGTATTAACAAACAAACAAACAAACAAACAAACAGAAAACAAATATATAAAGAACACATACAATTCAACTCAATTCAAAAATGAGCAAAAGACTAAACTGGTATTTTTATAAAGAAGATATAGTCAATAAGCATGTGAAAAGATGCTCAACATTACCAGCTATTAGAAAAATGCAAACCAGGGCTGGGGTTGTGGCTCAGTGGTAGAGTGCTTACCTAACATGTGTGAGGCACTGAGTTTGATCCTCAGCACCTCATAAAAATAAATAAATAAAAATAAAGGTATTGTGTCCATCTACAACTGAGAAAGAAAAGAAAAAAAGAAAAAGAAAAATGCAATCTGAAACCACAATAAACACCATTTCACACCCACTGGATGGTTATTATAAATGGTACACCATTACAGATGTTGGCAAGGATGTGGAGAAACTGGAACCCTTTTGCATTGTTGGAAGGAATGTAAAATGGCACAGCCACTATAGAAAATAGTATGCAGCTCCTCAAAAAGTTAAACATAGAATTACCATGATCCAGCAATTCTACTTCTGGTTATATCCTCAACAGAACTGAAAGATTCAAATAAATATTTGTGCACCTATGATCACAGAGGCATTATTCATAATAACTACAATATGGTAACAACCCAAGTATCTGTCAACAGAAGAATGGATAAGCAAAATGTAGTATATATGATAAAATATTCAGCCTTGAAAAGGAAGGAAATTCTGATACATACTGTAACATGGACAAAATTTGAAGTCATTAAGTGAAACAAGCCAGTTTATTTTGGCTTCTTTCAAACATACGACTGCACTTACACAAGGTAACTAGCATAGTCAAATTCATAGAACCAGGAAGTAAAATGGTGGTTACCAGGGACTGGGAAAAGGAGGGAACAGGGAGTTGTTATTTAATGGGTACAGAGTTTCAGTTTGCAAGATGAAAACAGTTCTCTAGATTGACTACAAAATAATATGAATGTACTAAACACTACTGACCTGCACACTTAAAAATGGTTAATGAGCCGGGCCCGGTGGCTCACACTTGTAATCCCAGCACTTTGGGAGGCTGAGACAGGAGAATCGCGAGTTCAAAGCCAACTTCAGCAACGGTGAGGCACTAGGCAACTCAGTGAGAACCTGTTTCTACATTAAAAAAAAAAAAAAACACAAAATAGGGCTGGGGATGTAGCTCAGTGGTCGAATGCCCCTGAATTCAATCCCTGGTACCAAAAAAAAGGGTTAATGAACTGCAGACATAGCTCAGTGCTATTATGCTTACTGAGTATGTGCAAGGGAGAGGGTTTGACTCCCAGCTCAAGACAGACAAAAGGTGAATTTTATGTTATGTGTGCTTTACCATGATTAGAAGGGAAAAAAAGTATTAGCTGGGAGTGGTGGCACAGGCCTGTAATCTTAGCTAATGAGGCTGAGACATGAGAATCCCAAGTTCGAGGCCAGCTTGGGCAACTCAGCTAGACTCTGTCTCAAAATAGTAAATAAATAAATTAAAAGAGCCAGGGATATAGCTCAGAGACACAGCACTTGCTAAGCATGTGCAAGATTCTGTATTCAATCCCTAGTACTACAAAAAAAGAAAAAAGAAAGAAAAAAGCAAAAGAAGAACAGACTCTAGAACCAAACAATCTGGCTTCAAGTTCTGGCTATGCTAAAATCATAAGCACCCATAAAAGAAAAGAAAAGAAAGAACCTGCTAATACATGCAATTTTGGATCATTTTCAAGGACATTATACTAAATGGAAAAAGCTGGATACAAAAATGTACACTGTAAGCTGGGCGCGGTGGCTCATGCTTGTAATCCCAGCACTTTGGGAGGCTGAGACAGGAGAATAGCGAGTTCAAAGCCAGCCTCAGCAACGAGCGAGGCACTAAGCAACTCAGTGAGACCCTGTCTCTACATAAAAAACACAAAAAATAGGGCTAGGGATGTGGCTCAGTGGTTGAGTACCCCTGAGTTCAATCCCTGGTACAAAAAAA
>PVHX01008266.1:23850-37892 GCA_004024805.1 Geosciurus inauris | reverse complement strand
CAGGTCAAAGAGTACTTGCATAGCATGAGCCAGGTCCTAGATTCGATTCCCAATACTGAAAAAAAGTTCTACATCTTGCTTTGAGTAGTGATGCAACAGGTACATCCTCTTGTCAAAAGTCATCAGTCTGGGTGATCGGAATCACTCAGAATATTTAAAAATATTTAAATTGTGAACCTATTAATAGAGAATATTTATAAATGCTGATTCCCTAGGCCCGTACTGGTCTCTACACACTAGCAATACTGACTGTAAACCTATATTAAGGAAACCATTGTGGGGACAGTGAGTGTCCCATAGGTGCCTGTTTTAGACACAGGTACCATGTCTGGTCCCATTACAGTGAACCAAATGAATTGGTATGGCTACCACTATGGTCATGTGCTGCAGGTTAACAAAAAGATATCATGTTTTGATTTTCTCTTGTGTGTGGACAACAATGCGGAAGCTAAAATTGACATGTTTTTATGTAAAGTTTTTTTATTGTTTAATTTTTAATAAACTTTAGAAACCAAAAAAACAAAAACACACAAAAAAGGTCATCAGTCTGGGGCTAAGGATGTAGTTCAGTGGCAGAGTACTTGCCTAGCATGCTGGAAGTCCTGGATTCAATCCCCAATTTAATTTAAAAAAAAAAAAAGTCATTAAGCTGTATATTTAAGTTCTTTGAATTTTTTGGTGGGGGGAGAGGGGTGGTGGCAGTGGTACTGGGGATTGAACTTAGAGACATTTTACCACTGAGACTAAGCTACATCCCAAGCCCTTTTGAGACCAGGTCTTGCTACATTACCTGGGTTGGCCTTGAATTTGCCAAGGCTGGCCTTGAACTTTTGATCCTCCGACCTGAGCCTCCCAGGTTGTTGGGATTATAGGTGCCATTGTGCTTGGCAAAAACCTCTGATTTTTATCATATGGATATTATACCAGAATAAACAAATTTTTAAAAATCTTGTCCAGGCAGCCCCCCCTCCCACACAAAATCTTGTACATCCAGATCCTCTGATCATCATACCAACCCCTCTTCTACTTTTTATCAAGCAGATTTGACTGAATAGAAAGGGTTCACAGTGTAGCCAAGAAACACAATGACTTCAAAAAGTGGTTTTCTAGTTGCACTTAATCTTGCTTAGTAGACAATCTTAATCTCTTTCACCTGCTAATCAGAATGGTGGAACCTACGGGTAGCTCTCTCATAATAGGGAGACTGCAGCTTTCTGCAATTGTCTAGTATACGTGGGCCAACTTGAAACATGCAACACAACATCTTCAACTTCATAATGTGATGGCAAGAAGAGGGTACCAATTTGCAAAGAGGGCACCAATTTGCAATCCAGACAGAGACTAAAAACCAGATGCCTTTTAATAACCAAGGTAACTTCCCTGTATTCTTAGGTCATGGCTTTCATGTGGACTGGTAAGAAGGAGGTTTGTTTGCTGACAACTTAGAGTATTTAAGAGAAGGGATTAGTCCTGATTTTGCTGTTGAGAGAAATCTGGATAAAGTCTGACCAGTGACCTCTGGCCTTGGAAATGAGGCTATAGGGAAAACTGTCTTATCATGAGCTAAAAGGAATGCTACCTGCTGTTTTAATAAACAACACAACAGCAACTAAAACAGGGGAAAAGTAATGTTGGCATCATTTGGTTGATGTTGAGAGCCAAAAAAAATTAGCTTAATCACATTTTACACGAATCTGGTTACCCAAAATTGGCAAATATATAAACCACATAAAATTATTTTACAACAGGCCCTGAAGGCCTTTTAAATTCACTGATTTTGTTGGATCGTGGTTCTAATGAATATTACTTAGTATAAATGTATTTGGGGGGGGAATGAAGGGTTAGGGAAGATATGGGAATGAGATTGATCACTGTTATATGCATGTATGAATATTGCTTATATGCATAATTAAGCCCACTATTATGTGTACTTTTAATATATCAATCAAAATGAACGAATGAATGAATGAATTCAGGGGGCCAGTCACTGTGCATGCTTGTAATCCAAGTTACTCAGGAGGCTGAGGTAGGAGGATGTCAAGGGTTTTTTTTTTTGGTACCGGGGATTGAACTCAGGGGTATTTGACCACTGAGCCACATCCCCAGCCCTATTTTGTGTTTTATTTAGACACAGGGTCTCACTGAGTTGCTCAGCACCCTGCCCTTGCCGAGGCTGGCTTTGAACTTGCGATTCTCCTGTCTCAACCTCCCAAAGTGCTGGGATTACAGGCATGTGCCACTGAATCAGGCTGAGGATGTCAAGTTTAAAGCCAGCTTGGTTAACTTAGCAAGACCCAGTGTCAAAATAAAAAGTAACAA
Organism: Geosciurus inauris; assembly: GCA_004024805.1. Lineage (NCBI taxonomy): Eukaryota > Metazoa > Chordata > Mammalia > Rodentia > Sciuridae > Geosciurus > Geosciurus inauris. Next base: position 35,573 of record PVHX01008266.1, on the reverse strand, counting down.
CAACAACAACAACAAAAAAAAAAAAAAAAAAAAAAAAAAAAAAAAAAAAAAAAAAAAAAAAAAAAAAAAAAAAAAAAAAAAAAAGGCTGGGCACTGGTTGAACTTTTCTTCTTCACAGAATTTTCTTCTTTTTCTTTTGAAAATGAATGAGAATCAGTCAATGAGCATTTATGGAACAGGTACTAGGTGCTGTGTTAAGTAATATAGAGCCTAAGACAAAGATGTAACATTTGCCCTCAAAAACATCTTATAATCTAATGACTCAAAGTATAACTAGAAGTTATTCAATTAAAAAAAAAAGCAGTTGGCCTTAGTAGTTTCTTCTTTTGACCAACCTCTGCCCCTCCACCTTTAAATCATAAATTCTTGCTTATTCCTTTTTCTCAAAGAACACAGGCTTTGAAGAGAAGATGAAGATGGGGGAAGTTGGGAACAAAGAAACTTTTCCTAATGTATTATGAAGTATAGGAGATGGGTAGAGAGCTACCATCATAAACCTGCTAGTAATAAAACCCCTCATTTTACAGATAAAAATTTTAAAAAATTTAAACGTTCTGGCTTTGGCCTATAGTCAAATTTAATAATATATTCTATGAGGAGCCAAATTTACTAGCAAACTGCATGATTAACTAGCCTATGAATTAAGGCAAAAACTTTAAACATTTTCATGAACTATTTTTCATTTTCCAAAAGCTTAAAATGCCAGGATGGTAAAAGCCCATGCTGACAGTCAAATCTTTTAGCAAACGACTCAGCAATCTAACAGTAGATTCCAATATACTATTAGGAGATCTCACAACTTGAGATTTCTAAGGAAAATCTAAGCCATCTGAAAAAAATTTCTACCTTCTGATGTAACAAAAGGAAGAAATTATTTAGAACACTATCCAAGAGTATGTATTCTTAATGGGGGCAATATCAGTGGGGTGAGGTGGGGGTCATATTATAATGGTCTATGTTCAGCCAAAGGGATACATACAAACACAGGAAGATTTCTTCTTTTACCCATATTCTATTTTTTGAGCCCATTTTCTCTGTAAACCTGTTCCAAAGACTCTTGCCACTGATTTTCCCCTTTATATAATTTACAATCTGGTTATTTAAGCCATCACATTTCTGTGTATTTCATGAATCCTTCCCCCCTGATAAGATGGTGCCTTTCTTCATATGTACTGTGGTTTCTACTCTGAAAATTCAAAAAGTGTATCATTTGAGATTCACACTGTAACAGTAGTCCATCTTATGCTTTGAATATAACCCTTGCTGCTCTGCCACTGTAACTTATTTTTAAACGAGACATAGCACTTTCTCTTCACTCCCTGCTCCTCCCTAATCTCTCCCTGTCTCTGATCTCAGGGGAAACAGGATTACCTTTCTTCCCATTTTAAGCAGTTTTATCTGTCTTTGAGTACACACACACACACACACACACACACACACACACGTTAGAATGAAGTAATCCAGACTTTGGGGATGGGACCAGAAGAACTCAGAAGTGACTGTTTCCCAAATTAACAAGTGAATTACAACTCTATCAGAGAACATGTGGAATATAGCCTTTGAATCACCTCTTTAAAAGCTCTCTGTTCCTGCTAATGGGCAGAACCACAGCCTTTGGGATAAGAGTCCCATGTTTCTCCTTTGCTGGCCAAACAATAAATCTTTTTCCTTTTTCTCAAAACTGTGTCCACATTATTGGATTAGCATAAGAGACAAGGACCGAGCTTTCAGCAACAAATTTGGTGACCCAGATGGGACCTGAGAGCAGCCCCCACTCCAGTTTTCTTGGGCAGACCTGCATCTCTAAGGAACTCCACTTCCACGCTGAGGATGCAAGATGCTGGCAAACTTGTTGAGAGCCAACTGCAGGAGAGTTAGGAGACAGGTGAGTTTGCCTCAGGTCCAACCAGAGGAGCTGTTCCTGTGAATAAAGGGAGGGACTATCCCAGCAGCTGCCTAAGCTCCTTTTGCTTCAGGGCACTCCTGTCTTCTCTCCCTGAAAAGTACAGGTTGCTTCATCATGGTCCACTTTGAGAAAAAGGAAACTGAACTCAAGAAAGTCATGACAAATTTGGCTATTTTGTAAGTCCCCCAGTGTGCATGCTGAGACCCCTGATTCCACTCATTTGGTTCCTCTTTGTGGGAACATCTGGTCCCTCTTTCTGGGGATATCTGTGGCACACTTGTGTAGGGTCACGGTTAAGCTAGGCATATTTATTCCCTTGTGATCTGTTCTAGGTTTTCATCTGTTTGTTGGTCTTGGGCTTGGGAATTCCCTCTGGTTGTCTGTTAGGTTTGTATGTGTTACTGCCCTTTTTAAGAAATGGCCAATACTGCACTGATCGTATAGGCAGTCTCTTGGGAAAGATCTTGGCTGGTCAATTTAAAGGTTGCTATCCATAGACCATGGTTTTGGGGGCTCCTCTCTGGTTGTGTCTGTTTCTTTTCTGTACAATCTTGCATTGGAGATGGTTTTTCAGAAGTAAAGTAATTTGAAGAAAGGGCCAGCTATATATATAAGCCTATCTAAGATAATGTTTTACTGTAACAATCTGGGTTTTGAATAGCTTTCTGGATTATTGTGCAATCTTGCAGTTGGAGTTGGTCTGTCAAAGGTAAAGTAAGTTGAAATCTGTATGTGCAGATCTATATGTTTTAAAGGTCCTGTCTGTCAACCCTGGTTTGGATGATCCTCTCTTATCTGCATTTTTGTTTGTTTGTTTGTTTTTGGTATCTGTTACTGGCCTGTTAAGACAGGTCATGCTCTGTTGATCTTACCAGTAGTCTCTTGAGCAGAGAGATATTGGTTGAGTGGGCCACCTATCGGTAGAAAGATGATTTACTGCAACACAATCCGGCCTTTGAATGGTTTTTCTGGATTATTATGCAATTCTGAAGTTGAAGTTAGTCTGTCAGGGGTAAAGTGTATGAAAGAGATTCTGTATGTACAGGCATGATAAGGGGTCTCAACTGTCTGGAACTAAGCTGAAGGTGCCAAAAGGTACAGCCTTTGGTGTGCAAAGAAAGCAAAACAACAGAAGGGTTAAAAAATTATTTCTATCTTTTAAACCCAGTGCTGGCAGTCCCAGCAGTGTTTATGAGCCTGGTCCCAGGCAGCTGCAGGTCATCTATCTCACTGTGGGTCAAGGACACCAGCCCTAAACTGGGTGAGGGGAAAAAAAAAAAGATCCCAGAAAAGCTGCCTGGACTATAGAAAAACGGCCAAAGAGAACCTGGCCCTGCTCTACCTTCCAGGCCCTTTTGCCACTGTGGGGTAGAGGCTGCTGGCCACAAATGATGTGGCAGTAGGTTTCAGCACTATTAGTTTATGACTGGGAGACAAGAATAGTCTCATTTTTTAATATGACAGAACACCCCATTTGGCCAGGGGATATTTATCACTGATGCAAAGCAATTCTTGCTATAATAGCATCCCATCAAACTAAATGCCTGGGAAAACTGGCAGAATAAATAACTGCACCCAGAAAAGAAAAAGACAGAAACTAAGGCTAAGTTTGTTTTGTAGGCAGCCTCTGCAAAGTGATCTTCAAGGAAGCCTAAAGAAAAGAATGGAAAGGGCCTCCTTCATTGCATATCAATATGTGCCTAGTATGAGAAAAAAGGCCAAAAAGAGCCTCTGGGTAAAACTGACAGTGGGGAACTCAAAGTTGATGGCATTGTGATAATGATAAGAGAGACAAGTCAGGCTCAAAAATATCCTGTGCTCTAACCCCCCTTGAATGCAACCTGGACGAAAAAAATATATATTTTTTTGGTACCACGGATTGAACTCGGACATACTTGACCACTGAGCCACATCTCCAGTCCTATTTTGTGTTTCATTTAGAGACAGGGTCTCACCTAGTTGCTTAGTGCCTCGCTATTGCAGAGGCTGGCTTTGAACTCGCGATTCTCCTATCTCAGCCTCCCAAAGTGCTAGGATTACAGGCGTGTGCCATCATGTCCGGCTGGAAGAAAAAATGTTAAGGCACAATTTTTGTATGTGCTGGATTGTACAACCTTCTCCTGGGATGAAACGTTGTGTAAATTAAATACACAGATAACATTCATAAGGACTATTTCAGAATATGAATTTAAGAAAGGGTCCAAAACTAGAAAAGATAAAGAAAGTTATAGGTATGGAAATATATTTTAGTACAGAAAATCAGAAGGTAAAATAAATGTTTCTGGATGAGAAAAGTATTTTGTCTGGTGAAGTAATATTCTTGGGCAAAAGTCCAAGATGAAAGAAGACAAAACTAAGGATGCAGAGTTGTGAATGTCTAAGTAAGTCAAAGAAGGTCTGTGTAAGATAAATCTCAAGAAGTTTGTGTTTGAGATTAAATTGGCTATAATTAGCACAGTCAAAATTATTTGAACTTTAATGTACTGATATGAAACAAAGTCTGAAACATTTATCTGCTCTTATCTATCAAGATAATTTTCTTGGTTAGATTTTATTATTTGGGAAAACTAAGTATTAAAGACATTAGGGTTTGTACCTGTTTTAAAGTCTTAAATGACTACTTTGTATAACTTATTTAGGTTATAACAATATAGTTGACATCCTAAATATATGTGACTAGGTATATGTATGCATCTGAGAACTACACCTGTCTAAGCCTTGTCTAAGTGTTATGTAAAATTTGTAAAATGAAGCCAGGTGCGGTGGCTCACGCCTATAATCCCAGCACTTTGGGAGGCTAAGACAGGAGAATCATGAGTTCAAAGCCAGCCTCAGCAACAGCAAGGTGCTAAGCAACTCAGTGAGACCCTGTCTCTAAATAAAAACACAAAATAGGGCTGGGGATGTGGCTCAGTGGTCGAGTACCCCTGAGTGCAATCCCTGGTACCCCCCCAACAAAAAAAGAAGTTTATAAAATGAAAGTTTATGTAAGTTTATAGGCAAGATAACCAATAAGTGCTCTCTTTTATACATTTTATCTGACAGAGAAGGGCCACACTGTTATATGAAGACTTGTTTTATCTATTCAATTTGACTGAGTTAATTTCTGATCATTAACACTGTTTCCTAAATGTATGAGCGATTTAAGGCTATCCTTTGATTTTTGTTAACCCATGCAAATATGTGATTATTGTTATAGTACACTCTGGGTTCTAAACTGTACTTTGAAAGTTAAATTTAGTTAAATGTAAAGCTTAGGAGAGCACTTTGCCAAGTTGGTGTTCTCCAAACTGAGATTATGTGAAACAAAAGTCTTGGTTTGTAGAGAAATAAATTTGGTTGGTATTTATTCATGTATTTGATGTGTTATAGCTGGGTAAAGTAACCTATTGTCAATAAGTTATATATACAATTTGGTGTTACTCCTCACACTGGAATTGGAATTTAAATGAATTTTTGGAAGGTATTAAGGAGAGTCTGATCTGTTTAAAGGTGACATTGTAAAACATGGAAGCATTCTGCCACTTTTTCCACAAAAAGAAAGTTAAAAGCTCTCTTAGCCTTTCTTTGATGTTTCAGACATAATGTTGTCTTGTGTTATTTGTGAAGAACACCACCTTAACTTGAGATAAGGCTCTGCCTCCCACCTTACTCCATTTTAGAAGGATTCCAAAACAGGCTAGACTTCAGTTCATTTAAAGTTGTGATCAAAAGATAATTTTTGTTATACTGTGATCTCAAACAGGAGATATAATGTATAAATAACTAAGTGACAGTTCAAGATTATAAAAGTCATTTTTCTTGGCTCACAGCTCTTACACAATATGATTTTGCTCTGTTAATTTCATTTTGTATTTTCCTTGCAAACTTTATAATTGTCAGCTATTAGTGTTTTGTAGAGGTACTGCTTCTAAAACAAAAACAAACAAATAAACAAACAAAAAAAAACCAGATTAATTTGAGGTAATAAGCCATCACCTACAGGACAGACAGTACTAATATTAACCCCAATTAAATGAAAGGGGGAACTGTAAAATTATAATATTGAAGTTATAACCTGTTACTTCCTCTTTGAGACTGGTGAAATTGGCTTGCTGGGTGTTTAAAACCAAAAACTTGAAGACCAAAGTCAAGGAAGTAAAAGGGTCAAGGAAAAAACAGCCAACATTTTGGTCCTTGCCCTCTAAGGTCGGCCAGGACCCAGAGAAAAAGGGACCCCTCTCTGGGCCCTGCAACTCTGATGAGACATCCAATTTGCTGATCTGGCAGATAGAGAGGACCCTAGAGAACAGGAAGACAATCAGTGCACATTCTGCAAAGAGGAAGGTCACTGGAGATGGAAATGTCCCTGATGCTTCCTAGAGAAGCCACATATGGTCAGCCATACCCCAACCATCCTGGCAAGTTACACACTAATAGAGGAAAGCTAAAGGAGCCAAGAGGCTTCACACATATCCCCAAGAGTTATCTCTGAGGAATCTCAGCTGACTCTCAAGAGTAGATAGGAACAAGGTCAGTTTTGACCAGCTTGGTCTTAAACACCTGTCAGGAGAGTATAGCCTAAGCACAGTCCTACATGGACATTTAAAAGGAAAAACAATTTTTTTTAATGTAACTTAAGATGTACACTTACATCAGCCCTACCAAAAGTAAGTAAAGCTAGAGGCTGTAAAGGAAGGGCACTTGTATGAGAGTGCCTGTATGAGAGTGCCTAATAATTATGATCACAAAGGACTCTAGAGTCGCAAATTTGTCTTGGGTTAATTTGAGTCTGATCTCAGACCTACAAATCTTCTAACCTTCTACATTGATAAACTGGTTCTGTTTTTCACTGATAAGATTATGAGTTACTGTCCTCAAGGTTTTAAGAGACTGGCTGAAATACTAATTGCTTTTCTGCTGTTTACAAAAAAGTAATGCTTTGCTGTCTTGTTTATTGTTGGTTTAGCAATGATCCCTGCCCTGTGTATGACTTGTTCAGTCACCTGCCATTTGCCACTGTGTACCTCTGGACTTGCTCTGATGTTGAATGCCCTTAACTGCCCAAGCCCCACCTGATAGAGAACAAGGACTTTGGGTTACTTCCCCTAACTTTCCTTGCTTTCAGCAGGAGGCAGTTTGGAGATGTCTTCACTTATTTTTCCATAGAAATGGAATGTAGAAATTGATAGTGGGGAAATGTAACAGTGGTCCACCATATGCTTTGAATATAACCCTTGCTGCTCTGCCACTGCAACTTATTTTTAAAAGGGACATAGCACTTTCTATTCCTCTCTCCCTGTTCCTAATTTCTCCCCTTCTCTAATCTCAGAGGAAACAGGATTACCTTTCTTCCCCATTTTTGGCAGTTTTATCTGTCTTTGAGTACACACACACACACACACACACACACACACACACACACGAAGTACTCCAGACTTTGGGGATGGGACCAGAAGATCTCAGAAATGGCTATCTCCCAAATTAACAAGTGAATTACAACTCCAACAGAGAACAAGTGGAATATAACCTTTGAATCACCTCTTTAAAAGGCCACTGGTTCCTGCTGATGGGCAGAATTATAGCCTTTGGGACAGGAGTCTCCTGTGTTTCTCCTTTGCTAGCAAAGCAATAAACCTTTTTCCTTTTTCTCAAAACTGTGTTGTTATTGCATTAGCATTGGGACAAGGACCCAGCTTTCGGCAACAATAGCTGCTAACAGAAGTAAACTCTGGCTGATTTATACAAAAGATAAAAGACTAGTGAGTGAGGCACAGAACCCCCAGAACTCTCTAAAAATTAGCAGGAACAGAAAAATATTACACAGTTGGAATCATTTCCAAAATCATCCCAAAGAATCAGTATGGAAAGGACACTGCTACTGTTACTGATAGCTCAGTCTTTGTCCCAGATGCCAATTCAATAATGAGGACACAGTTTTGTGATTCTGTCCATCAAAGGGAGCAGGGGGCTTTTAAAGAGGTGATTCATTCCATGTGTTCTGTCAGAAATTGTAATGCACTTATTAATTTGGAAGACAGTCATTTCTGGTGCTATCCCCAAAGTCTGAATATTACTTTGTTTCTGTGGTGGGTTTGTGCTCAAGGACAGATAACTCTGCCAAGGATGGGGAAGAAAGAGGTAATCCTGTTTCCTCTGAGATTAGGGAGGGGGAGAAATTAGGGATAAGCAGGAGAGAGGAAGAGAAAGAAACATGCTCATTTTAAAAATAAACTGCAATGGCAGAGCAGCAAGGGCTATATTTAAAGCATAAAGTGGACCACTGTTACACTACTTCCACAACTGAACCATTGATACTACTGAAGATTGCAGGGTGCTGTCACTACCACCAAAATAAACAATTCTGCACTGTCCCTTGGCATCAGGAATTGACTGAAAATAATATATCTAGTAGATGAAGCTTAGATCTTGTTAAGAGATCTGGGGCTGGGTATGGTGGTGAATGCCTGTAATCCCAGCAGCTCAGGAGGCTGAGGCAGGAGGCTGAGAGTTTAAAGCCAGTCTTAACAAAAGCGAGGTGCTGAGCAACTCAGTGAGATGCTGTCTCTAAATAAAATACAAAATAGGGCTGGAGATGTGGCTCAGTGGTCGAGTGCTCCTGAGTTCAATCCCCAGTACAGAGAGAGAGAGATCGATCGATGGATCAATCTGGGAAAGGAAGCATCTGGCATTGTCAGATTTTATAGTAGGCTCATCAGGTGAGGAATAACCCCAAGGGGCAGAGGTTCAGGTCATTGGTAGGGTAAAAAAAAAAAAAAAAGACATATTCATTATATGTACTGAATTATTCCATCTTCCAAAGTATTAAAGGCATATTTATATAAAATGCTACATTCCAAATAAAAGCACAGTATCATAGAAGAAAAATTCTATTTTATCAAATGCCACAGTGGGCCTGAACAAATTATACCAAAGGCAGGCATAGTGGTACATGCCTGTAATCCCAACTACTTGGGAATCTCAGGCAGGAGGATTGCAACTTTGAGCCCAGCCTGGGTGTCTTATCAAGATTGTATGTCAGAATTTAATTTTTTAGGGCTGGGGCTGTAGCTCAGTGGTAGAGCACTTGCCTAGCATGCGTGAGGCACTGGGTTCGATCCTCAGCACCATATATAAATAATAAATGAATAAATTAAAGATCCATCAACAACTAAAAAAATATTTAAAAAAAAAAGAATTTAATTTTTAAAAAAGGGGTAGAGATATAGCTCAGAGGTTGAGTGCTTGCCTAGTATGCACAAGGCCTTGAGTTAAATCACCAGTACTGCAAAAACAATGACAACAATAAACCCAAATTATAGCAATTCACATGACAGTGATATCTGACCTTTTCTCAATAACTTTAAACACTAACAGCCATTTAAAAGCAGTTACATCCATACAGAATGAGAGGAACAGTTTTGAACTAAAATAAAGAAGACATATTTAGTAGAAAAAAACACTAGCAGCTCTCTCATAATTTCATCTATCATTTAAAAAGATGTGCATGGCAGACACTGGGGATACATACAGAAGCTTAGAGAAAATAGACATGTAAACAACTGAACGTAATAAAAAGTTATGCATACTATGCTTTCTCTGGGGGTTCAAAGGAATGATGCCAGATGTGGTGGGGTATGATGCCAGAGGGAATGATACAAAGTCAAGAAATGCTTTTCTGATGTAGTCTTAAGCTCTTGAATGATAAGATGAATAGCTGAGAAAAAAAAAAAAGGCAGGAAGAGGAAGAACAAATAAAATTAAAATTCTACCTCAACACGTTAGTCCTAGTTCTATATATCTCTTTAAACACTGTTTCAAAACAGAAGTAAAAATAAAAGCTTATTTAAGTGCATATCAAGTACAAAAGAGGAGACGCCAGACAAGTTATCACTGAAATTTATTTTCCTAAAAGCAAATGCATAATATGCATGTAGTAGTCACAAATTCTTCCCTTTCCAAAATCCCTACTCCTGGATTTTTCTCACCAAGATATGAGATTTTACTTTTTGTTTGTTTGTGTGTTGGGGATTAAACCCAAGACCATGCTAGGCAAACACTCTATCATTAAGCTATATACTCTCAGCTCAGTTTATTACTTCTTGAACTTGTGTTGGCAATGTGAATTGGCTTTGGTCAACTGAAGTGACAGCAACAAATTGTGTCAGTTCTCTGCCTGAGATTCAATAGGCCTCAAATGTATCTCACACTTCCTCTTGGGGAAAAAGATCAACCTATGAATAACCATGATACAATCTGCTGTAAGAGGAGAGACCACATGGTAAAGGCAGCTAAGCTGTCAACCAAGGTAAGCCAAATTGGCCCAGATCACTAGGACCAAGTAGTTGAACTCAGACTAAATTGCTGTCCCTCAGAATCAAAAGCCAAATAAATGGTGGTTATTTTAAGCCAGTGTGATGCTTTGTTACACAGCAAAAGGTAATTGATGGAACGGTTGACTGGTTTGGAAAATATGCAGACAGATAAGTTTCTATACCCAAAGGTGTTTCATTTATTTATTTATAAATAATTTGCAGTCATAGATTGACACAATACCTTATTTATTTATTTATTTTTATGTAGTGCTGAAGATCAAACCCAGTGCCTCATATGTGCTAGGCAAGCGCTCTACCACTGAGCTACAACCCCAGCCCCACAAAGGTGTTTTATTCACCATTATGGAATTCCTAAAGCAGAGACTAATAAGGTAGAATTTTCAGATTTTCTCATCAGCATATTTCAGAAAATGTCCATAGTCAATAAAAAAATGGCTGAGAGGTACTCTAAAAAGTACTCAAAAGCTCAGCAACGTAGAATGGTTAGATAAAATATGGTGAGTTTTCACAATGGACTATAGAGCACCAAGAGTGAACAAACTACAATTACATGCAGCCATATGTATGACTCTCGCAACCTCAAAAGTATGTAATGTATAACTTCATTTATATAAAGTTAAACACAAGCAAAACGAAAAGCAGCTGAGAGATTAGTCTTGGGGAGTTTGAGATTAGAAGTACAAACGAAGTTTCCAGGGACTAGAAATGTTCTGAATCTTGAGTTACAAGAGTGTCTGTTCTAACTGGAGCTATTCATTGAGCTGTAAATATGACTAGTGTACTTTTTTGTGTGTTTTTGGGACCTGAACCCAGGGCCTCACACATAGTCAGCAAGCACTTTACCACTGGGTGACATCCCCAGCCCACTTTGTATGTTTTAAAAATACATATTGTTCCAGGTGCCATGGCATATGCCTATAACCCCAGCAACTAAGGGGGCTGGGAAGGAGGAAGACCACAAGTTTGAGACCAGCCTCAGCAACTTAAGACGCTGTCTCAAAACAAAAAATAATAAAGAATGGAGATGTGGCTCAGTGGTAGAATGTCCTGAGTTCAATCCCCAGTACTGCAAAAATAAAGTACATAGTATTCTATAACTGACAATTATTACTCCATTTATTTATATTAGTATACCCATATAACGTTTAAAAATTGTCAAATATACACAAAACTAGAATTGTATACATCACTCTATTTTGATTAGTATCTGTACTGATCTATCTTTCAGCTCAATTCTTAGTTTAAAATACACAAGTCTTAGATGGGCGCAGGGGCGCACGCCTGTAATCCCAGCATTTTGGGAGGCTGTGACAGAATTGCGAGTTCAAAGCCAGCCTCAGCAATGGCAAGGTGCTAAGCAACACAGTGAGACCCTATCTCTACATAAAACACAAAATAAGGCTGGGGATGTGGTTCAGAGGTGGAGTGACCCTGAGTTCAATCCCTGGTCCCCTCCGCCAAAAAAAACACACAAGTCTTAAAAAAAAAAAAAAAAAAAAACC
>PVHX01008266.1:0-23750 GCA_004024805.1 Geosciurus inauris | reverse complement strand
AGTGAGACCCTGTCTCTACATAAAACACACATACACACACACAAAATAGGGCTGGGAATGTGGCTCAGTGGTTGAGTGCCCGAGTTCAATCTCCAGTACCAAAAAGAAAAAAGAAAGAAAGAAAAGAAAAAAATTACAAGGCAAGGCACCCTTCAGCTACTCAGGAGGCTGAGGCTGGAAGATTGCAAGTTTGAGGCCATTCAGCAACTCAGCAAGGACCTAAAGCAAATTACCAAGACTCTGTCTCAAAATAAAAAATAAAGTGCTGGGATGTAGCTTAGTGGTAAAGTGCCCTTGGGTTCATTTCCGAGCACCAAAAACAAAAGAAAAACAACAACAAAAAACCCCAATCCTAATATACCCCTCTTCCTAATGCAAACCCTCTATGAAACCAAGAACATTTGGAGCAGGGGAGAATCTGGAAAATAGGAACAAGCATGGTTTAAAAGCATGGGTAGATGACTTCTGAAGCCTTCACTGGATTCAAAGAATCTTTCCCCACTTGCTATTTTGCTTAAGGAGTTACCTTACAGAAGCAGGGTGGGTTTTAGGTTTCAGACAGATCAATTTATACACAATCACAAGTACTTTATCTTCTTCAAAAATGAACAACAAAATCTAACTAGAATTCACAGGCAGGTGGTAAGAAAGACTGAAGAAAGAAAAGAGGACAGTGACTGAAAAACAAAATAACATACTCTGCTAGAAAAACTAGCATTCTCTCCAACAGCAGGGATCTCCTGGTGGATTCTCTCTTGGGAAAATTCCAACAGTGAAATTTAGAAGAACCAACTGCATTTGCACATTTCATTTGCATATACTCACTCAGGTGATATTCAGAGTTTTATAATTACCATTCCAGAGGTTATTGTTTATTGGATTTTCTTTTCTTTTTGGTACCAGTGATTGAACCCAGGGGCGCTTAACCACTAAGCCACATTTTTAAAAATTTTTCTTTATAAATAAAAACATTATTTTTATATTTTATTTAGAGACAGGGTCTTGCTGAGTTGCTTAGGGCCTCACTAAGTTGCTGACATTGGCTTTGAACTCAAGATCCTTCTGCCTCAGCTTCCCAAGCACAGCTCCTGGGATTACATACATGTACCACTGCGCCCAGTTTAGGATTTTCTTTTTTATTCTCTCAAATACTAGAACATATTAGGGTGAATAAATGTAAGACAGCACTGAGAAGACCTGCTTAAGCCACTAATACAATGTAAACACTTATATAGCATTTAAGGATAAAGTCTATCGCATCATGTTTTTTTTGTTTTGTTTTTTTGGTACTGGGGATTGAACTCAGGGACACTTGACCACTGAGCCACATCCCCAGCCCTATTTTGTGTTTTATGTACAGACAGGGTCTCATTGAGGCATTATGTTTTTCTCTGCTATTATTCTCCTATGAGATAAGCAAGCCAATAATGACATACTCATGAAGCTTATAAAAGTCCTAATATTTCTTTCTTCTTGTGTTTTGAGATTAGGTAGGAAGAGAAAACAACTTGTTATTGAACTGATATAAAAGCATGAGTAAAATGAAGAGATACAACACGTTCTTAGTATGGCAATGATAATCCAATATTTTATTAAAGTATTAAAAGGACAACATCTCCCTCAAATGTATAAAATTAGTGTCTTCAATCAATAGCTCAGTTAGATTATGGGAAGAATATATCAGAACACTTTTAAAGTTAGTCTTCAAAGGATATGAAGACAACTTTGCCCTGTTACAACAATCTTTTACATAGCATTTACTGTGTTATATAAAATTAGAAGAGCTTTACATATATTGCCATTTTCTTCTCACAATAACCCCAAAATGTATGTTCCTTATTTTACAGATAAGACTGAGATCTAGTGAATATAAATAACTGTACTAAGTCATTTAGCTGGTAACTGCTAACATTTACTAGCATTCAACTAGGCAATTGACCCCTGAGTTCAGCTCTTAATTATCATGCTATGCATGCTTCTAGACATCACATTTCATCAAGAAATGTGATATGATGATATAACAGGTGAACTGACAAGAGCAGAAACAAACCCAAAGATGGCATCTCAAATACCATCTTTGGAAGAATATTCAATAAATGGTTAAGAGCTGGCTCATATAATCCTAGCTACTCGGGAAGCTGAGGCAGAAGGATCATAACTTCAAGGCCAGCCTGGGCAACCAGCTATAATCCTGTCTCAAAACAGAGTTGGGGATGTGGCTCAGTGGTTAAGTGCCCCTAGGTTCAATCCCTGGCACCATAAATAAATAAAATTCTAGAAATTGTATAAAGAGTAGCTAAATCCACCAGGTGTGGTGGTGCATGCCTGTAATCCCAGTGGCTTGGGAGGCGGAGGCAGAATCTCAAGTTCAAAGACAGCCTCAGCAATTTAGTGAGGACCTAAGCAACTTAGTGAGATGCTGTATCTAAATAAAAGTATAAAAAAAGGGGCTGGAGATGTGGCTCAGTGGTTGAGTGCCCCTGGGTTCAATCCTTGGTACCAAAAAAAAAAAGAGTAGTAAAATCCTTGGCTAGGTGTGATGGCACATACCTATAATCCTAGTGATTTGGGAGGCTGAAGCCAAAGGATCGCAAGTTTGAGGTCAGACTTGGCAATTTAACAAGGCCCTAAACAACTAAGTGAGACTCTATTTCAAAATAAAAAATAAAAATGGCTGGGGATGTGGCTCAGTGCTAAAGCATCCTTGGGTTTAGCCCCTAGAACCAAACAATTAACAACAAAAAAGTAGTAGCTATATCCTTAATTCCTTTTTTCATTTAGACACCTTCTTCCACTCAAAAGACTGAAGGTTTAATTCTCTGGAGTACAGTGCTTCAGGCATAGTAGAGGACACAAATATCATACCTAAAATAAAGGTATAAAATATGGATATAAGCATACTGACTGCTGACAGCTGAGCCTGTAGACCCCTTTCTTACTTGGCTCAAAGAAAGCTGGCAGACAGTCTTCATCCTCCTGCAAGATTAGAAGAGGCTTTTCTAAGGTATCTGGAAAACCCATGAGCAAAGACCTAAAGATATTGATATCTGGGGTTCCTCTATTTAACAGCCATCTCACTGTGAAGCTCACCATAAATGTGTCCTGCAGATATGCACTCAGAACTTTCAATACATCTCTCAGTACCCCATCTTAAAGATATTTAAAACATGAGCAGACATCAAGGATTCCAGACATCTGAGAAAAATCTCTGACATAAAAGAGATCAAAACCAGCATTTCATAAATTAATCAACTAAGGCTAAAATCAGATAACACTGAAATTCTTACTCATCATAGTGCACAGTTCATTCATACATTTAGTTAATATTTATTGGGCCAGGTACTATTATAGATATGTGCTTCAGAAACAAAGATGCACAAACCAAAATAAAACAAATCTCTGCCCTGGTAGAGCTTATAGGCTAGCAGGAAGAGTCAGACAATAAACATAATAAAATATACATATAAGGTTGAGGATATAGCTTGGTGATAGAGCACTTGCTTAGCATGAGATGTCTTGGGCTCAATTCCCCAGTACCATAATCGATCAATCAATGAATGTAAACAAAGTACACATATAGATTATTAGAAGATTAGTGCTTGAGAAAAAATAATGGGGCAGGGTAAAAGAGGGAGGAGTGGAGCTGGGCGCGGTGGTACACGCCTGTAATCCCAGCACTTTGGGAGGCTGAGACAGGAGAATCGTGAGTTCAAAGCCAGCCTCAGCAACAGCAAGGTGCTAAGCAACTCAGTAGACCCTGTTTCTGAATAAAATATAAAATAGAGCTGGGGATGTGGCTCAGTGGTTGAGTACCCCTGAGTTCAATCCCCAGTACAAAAAAAAAAGTGAGGAGTGAGAGAATGCAGAGGCATTTGCAAATTTAAAATAGGGTGACATTTGAGTAAAGACTTAGAGATGAAAGAGTTGATGCTACCAATCTATAAGAGAATTCTAGCAGTAAGACTGCCAGTGTAAGAACCATACAGGGGATCATTAAACAGCAAAGTCAGTAGAGCTGAAGGGAAACGAGAGGGAAAAAACAAAAGATAAGGCCACAAAGGTATTGGTAGAGAGAAGTGTGGATCATGTAGGGCCTTATAGGTCACTAGCTTTTTCTTTAAATGAAATGAAGAGCCAAAGTAGCATTCTGTGCAGAGGAATGACATTGGACAAGTTTCAAAGAAACAATTGCTGCTGAGTTGAAAAGAGACTATGCGGAAGCAAAGGATGTGTCTTAGAAGGAGAGAGGGAATGGAATCTCTCAGAATTTTAGAGTTGACAAAGGCCTTGGCAATAATTTTCTTCCAAGTCTTTCAGAAAGTTAAGTGAATTTTCTGAAAGCCCTGTAGGAAGGTCTGGCATAACCCACTTTGCATTTGCGTAGCCTTTTTAATGCTTTCAGGTTTATCATTTGATCTTGTGCTTAATAAAAATCCTCTGGACGGTTCAAAGGGTAGCTGATAGCTGACATTTATAAAACAGCTGGCCAAAGTTGGAGATTAGGTCTAGGACATTCTCTTTTAGTACTCAGTATAAGTTATTAACTAACTATACAGGGAGTAAGTCTGCCATCATGTTAGTAATATCACAAAATGCTAAATAATCAAATTCAGGAGGGGCTGAGGCTATGGCTCAGCGGTTCAGTGCTTGCCTTGCATACGTGAGGCACTGGGTTCGATCCTCAGCACCACATAAAATAAATAAAGATATTTTGTTCATCTACAACAAAACAAAATATTTAAAAAAAAAATAATCAAATTCAGATGTTCATGTAATCTTCATTTTACATTCCCCAATTCACAGCAGAGCCAAGGCTACGAAATGCAGTCTATGTATGTTAAGGGGAGTAATATACATTAAAAATTTTTAAAAAGAATCAATTATTCTGAGGTGAATGGGAAATAACAATTTTGCTTCCCATGATACTATGTGTTCCCCTCCTCTTTCCAATCTAAGTCTCACCCTGCAAGTTCCTCAAATAAGAAAGCAATCAATAAACAACTAATTCTCCTAAGATGGTTGTTGATAATAGCTCAAAGTATTATCTCTTTCCAGGAGTATGTGTACTTTAATAGAAAATAGAAAACCTTCAAATCCCCCCCCTCAAAAGAACTGCAATCAAATTAACAGGGACTATTACGCTGAAAAAGACCTCTTAGCACTGCCTCAGATCACACTAAATCAATTCAAACTAAACAACTGTTTCTTAATGATCTACCATACTGTTAATTGCAAAGACGAGACATATTTCTTACCCTGAAAACTCAAGACCTAGCAGAAGAAGACCACACAGGAAATACTAACTTTTGTTGCCTGCTATACATAGGCAGTAAGTTAACCGCCTTTTCCCTGTCTCTGCTTTACCCTCTCCTTCCTCCCTTTCCAGATGGGGTCTTCCTCTTTTGCCCAGACTGGCTTCAAACTACTTAACTCAAGTGATCCTCCTCCTCGACTTTCCAAGTAGCTAGGACTATAGGTGCACACCACCATGCCTGACCTGAGCTAACTGGTTTTCATGAGCAGTATCTATCAAATATTATACTTAGCCCAGTGCTTTGAAAATAATATACATTTGAGGCTAGGGTTTTGACTCAATGGTAGAGCACTTGCCTAGCATATGTGAGGCAGGCACTGGGTTCTATTCTCAGCACCACATATAAATAGATAAAATAAAGGTCTATTAACAACTTAAAAATATTTTAAAAAATAATGTACAGTCAATATTGTGGCCATGACTACCATAATTATCTCCATAACTGCATTTAATCTTAATTTCTGCTATATAAAGTAGATTTACAGATAAGAAAACTGAGGCTTAGAGAGGCTAACTAACATGCTCAAGGTCACAACATCTATTCAGAGCCAGAACTGAAACTCAAGTCTGTCTTCTTCTATTAAATGCTATACAATATTCCAATATTTCCAAAACATTGATAGAAAAGTTTAATTTCACTTGGAAGTCTCAGGGGTTGGATAACAAAAATATGCTATTAAGAGAAAGTTACATTTATTTAAGCTTGGTCCTGAATGACAGGGTGAAGTTTTGTTGAGGTAACAAATGATGAGAGTCTGAACATATGAACTAGCAGGAAGTATAAAGAAGAGGTGATCTCTGCTTCCTGGCTATCACAAAGTGAGCAGCTTTGCTGTTACACCTTTCTGCCATATACTTACCTCAGGCCCATAATGATGTACTTGGCTGACCATGAACTGAACCTCTGAAGCCGTGAGCCAAAATAAATTTTCATCCTCTTAAAAAAAAAGAAAAGAAAGAAAACAACAGAGAATAAAGAGAGTAGGAGATGGTCAATTAAGGAGCCTTTGCATATACTAGATGTGAGCAGTGAGGGAAAGGTATCAAGGATGAGTTGAAGTTTCTAGTTTCAGTGACTGGCAAGATGTATTCCCATTACTGAAACTAAGAAAGCACTGAAGAAAGCAATAGAGAGAGGTAGTCTTTAGGGCTAAATAATAACTGTTTTGAACTTGGCGAATCTGAAATCTGTTAGGCAGCTGGATATCATTGTTGAATTTAGGAAAGAGGTCAGGGCAAGGGGATAGATATTTAGGAGTCACTGCTTATAACAATAGTACTTTGAGATGAGTGCAAAAGAGACTCCATAGGTAGCCCTCATGGTATCTTACATATCAGGCCAAGCCTAACACTGAGATCATAATTCTAAAAACAAGCAAGGTTGTAACACATGCCTATAAATCAATGTGCCCAACCCTACTATTTTCACAGATAAAAAAGAGGTTGCTGGAATAGAGTGTCAATTGATATCTGAGGACAAAGACCCTAATATACTCAAAATATGTGGTGAACTGGATATTCAATAAATACTTGATGAACAGAAAGCATGAAGGAAACACAGAAAAATCAAACAATGACTGAAGTCACACAGTTTAAAAAGTAGAATGAACATTAGAATACAAATGTCTCAATCTTCTATGTTTTATATTCCACAAGTTTCTCTACCAAGTCACCCTCCTCATATGTCCCTCATGGATTATCTTGTTTTATTTATATATTTTTGTATGTGTGTATATATATGTATATATACATAGTGTGTATATATAGTAGTATCCAACTACTCTTAAACTCAAATAAGAGTATAAATGTTTCCCTTAAAATTATATTATTAATAAATGCCATCTATGAAAAAGTCCACAGTTAGTTAACATCATATTTAACAATAAAAGACTGAAGTTTCCCCCTGAAATCAGAAATAAGTGGATGAAGTGGTACAGGCCTGTAATCTCAGCAACTTGGGAGGATGAGGCAGAAAGATCTCAAATTCAAGGCCAGTCCTGGCAACTTGGTGAGACCCTGTCTCAAAATAAATAAATAAAAAGGGGTGGGGATGTAGTTCAGTGGTAGAACACCCCTGGGTTCAATCCCCAGTACCAGTTCCCCCTAAATCAGAAACAAGGTAAAATTGTCTCCTTTTGCCATTTTGATTCAACATTGTATTGGAGGGTACAGCCAGAAAACCAGGCAAGAAACAAGACATCCAGACTGGAAAAGAAGAAGTAAAACTATCTATATTTGCTAATGGCATGATATCATACATAGAAAATCTTAAGCGGGGTGGATGTATAGCTCAGTAGTAGATTGCTTGCCTAGCAAATACGAGGTTCTGGGATTAATTCCCAGCAATGAAAAAAAAAGAAAGAGAAAGAAAAAGAAAATCCCAAGTAATGCACAAAAACTCTATCAGAGTTAACAATTTTTGCAAGACTCTAAGATACAAGATCAATGTATAGGTCTGGGGTTGTAGCTCAGTGGTACAGTGCTTGCTTTGCATGTGTAAGGCACTGGGTTTGATCCTCAGCACCACATAAAAATAAGTCAATAAAATAAAAATATTAAAAAAAATCAATGTCTCAGCACTTTGGGAGGCTGAGACAGGAGAATCGCGAGTTCAAAGCCAGCCTCAGCAACGGCGAGGCACTAAGCAACTCAGTGAGACCCTGTCTCTACATAAAACACAAAATAGGGCTGGGAATGTGGCCCTAATGGTCAAGTACCCCTGAGTTCAATCCCCGATACCAAAAACAGAAAAAAAAAAATCATGAAAATACAAAGCACTCAGAATAGCTAAAAACAGTTTTGAAAAGACAAACGAAGCTGGAAAATTCATAATTCTCGATTCTAAAACTTCACTGCAAAGATACAGTAATCAAGATCGTAGCTGGGTGCAATGGTGCATGCCTGTAATCCCAGATACTCAGGAGATGCAGTCAAGAGGATTGAAAGTCTTAGCAACTCAGTAAGACTAAATAAAATAAATGAAAATAAAAAATACATAAATAAAAAGGACTGGGGATGTAGCTCAATGGTAAAGCACCCCTGAGTTCAATTCCCAGTATTGCCAAAAATAAAAGACTATAATACTGCTATAAGACAGATATAAAGATTCATGGAATGGAACTGAGAATCCACAAAAAAACCTACACATTTATTGTCAATTGGTTTGCAACAAAGATGATAAGACAATCCAACAGGGAAAAAATCTTTTGTCAACAAATGGTGCTTGGAAAATTGGATATTTACATGTAAAAGAATGAACATGGGCTGAGGATCTGGCTTGGTGGTAGAGTGCTGCCTAGCATGTGTGAGGCCCTGGATTTGATCCCTAGCACCCCTACCACTACGCACTCTGACGCTATAAAGGGTCAAACATAAATCTATACATCTATGTAAGTATCTAAAAAGTAGAAGCTCTAGATTGGTCAACATATAAATCCACCTAGAAAATAATATAGGAAAAAAATTAAATTGTTTCTGTAATCCTAGCACTTAGGGAGGCTGAGGCAGGAGAATCCCAAGTTCAAGGCCAGCCTCAGCAATGGTGAAGCGCTAAGCCACTCAGTGAGACCCTGTCTCTACACAAAACACAAAAATAGGGCTGAGGATGTGGCTCAGTGGTCGAGTGCCCCTGAGTTCAATCTCCAGTATAAAACAAAACAAAACAAAACAAAACAAAACAAAACAAAACAAAACTCAAGGCATGAGGCACTGGGTTCAATCCCCAGCACCACATTTTAAAAAATAAATAAATAAATAAATAAATAAATAAAATAAATAAATAAAACTCAAATACAGAAGATAAATTTCCTACTCCAGGGTGTAATGTCAGCAAATGTAATAAAATCTAGCCAAGCAGGGCCCAATCAGTTCAGTTCTCTAATGAGAAAAATTAAAGATGCTTAAAGGAACAAGATTGAGATTCATGAGATATAGATCATGCCCAAGTCAGTCCCAAACCAATAATATCTGCCATTATTGGTTTTCTTCTGTTAAGAAAAAACTATGGAGCTGGGCAGGTGGTCATACCTGTAACCCCAGCTACTCAGGAAGCTGAGGCAGGATTCCAAGTCTAAGCCCAGTGTGGGCAACTAAGTGAAAGTCTGTCTCAAAATTAAAAATTAGAAAAGGGTTGCAGATATAGCTCAGTGGTAGAGCGTTTGGACTGCATGCATGATTCTCTCAGCATGGGTTGGTCAAGAGTATGATAGAATTAAGTATGATTTTTCTTTTCCCCTCCTCCTTTTTTTTTTTTTTTTTTTTTGGTGGTACCCCAGTACCTTTACCACTGAGCAACACATCTTCGGCTCTTTTCAAACTTTTTTAAAATTTTGAGTTGCCCAGGCTGGGCTCAGACTGGCAATCCTCCTGTCTCAGAGTTGCTAGGACTTCAGGTGTATGCCACTTTGACCAGCTAAAACTTTTTAGAAGACATTACTGTTGGTTGCCATGCCCAAATGCTGAAACCTCATTAGTAGAGAATAACCTCAAAAAAACATAAAATCAAGTGGATAGGTAACTGTAAGCTGACAAGGTCAAGGCATTCCCACTTGCCAAGTAGACCATTTACCCTAAGGGTATCAGAGATAGCAATGCTTATACTTCACCCCAATTTTCTTTTTGACAAAATAAGCTTTTTTTTTTTTTTTTTTGGTACTGAGGATTGAACTCAGGGGTACTCAACCACTGAGCCACATCCCTAGCCCTATTTTGTGTTTTATGTAGAGACAGGGTCTCACTGAGTTGCTTAGCGCCTCGCAGTTGCTGAGGCTGGCTTTGAACTCGTAATTCTGTCTCAGCCTCCCTAAATGCTGGGATTATAGGCTTGCGCCACCGCTCCTGGCTGACAAAATAAGCTTTTGTCTAAAGTTACCAGATGTCTCAATGTTAGCCAAATGCCAGAGGCCCAGAATCTAGATAACACAGCTGGAGCATGGTATTCTTACACAGGCCTTAAGAAACAATCTCCAGCCCACAACTCTATTGAGCAAACTTTGGCAGCTACCAGGGCCAATAAAGAATGAGGGGACTGGGTCCATAGGCATAGTTATACTTCCTTTTCCCATAACAGTGCTCCCACTTTCCCCACTTCCATTTTTCCCCAGATGGCTTACCCTGTTTGCCAGTTCCAGTTCTTACTGGTCTCCTTGCCTTAGCCACATGACTCTACCTTTTAAAAAAAAAACAAGCTGGAAGTGATGGGATTTTAATAAAACTTAAAACTTCCAAATAAACTGAGGGTTCCTTGTTGGGTATTTTCATAAAGGTTATGAGCCTTGATTTTACCTAGTTAAACCCCTTCTGGCTTTAGTCTTGGCATACAGGAATATTAATAGGCTGTTCTAGAAGTGCTGTAAAATATTCAATATCCAACTATTTCCTGTACCTTGAAATGTTAATACGAAAGGGGAGGGGGAGAAAAAATAAAACAAGGAAGGAGAAAAGAAAAAAACATTTCCTCTTAGGGCAATGCCCAGACCCCAGAGACCAGGTCTAAACTCTCCCTGCTTCATTTCGAGCCACACAACAGCCAAAACCATTAACAATTGTTTCACTTATAGAGCCTTCCACACATTTCTCTCTTCAGCCAACTCTGGAGTCAGGATAAGAAACTTCCTTGGCACATGTCAGCTCTTGTTTATGAGCTAGTTACCACCTCAAAGGCTACTTGGCCCAAGGCCTGCTCTCTCTTTACAGGATCTTTCAAACTTCAAAACAGAATCTTTCCTTGGACTCCTCTCAAGACACTGAGGTGGGTTACTTAACCGACTGCTTTCAGTTGGACCCTATCTAAAAACATCTCTGGGGACTAAACTCTCAGGGAGCAGTCAACATCATCTAATATCGAAAGAATTTCTACCCACCCATACAAAGTGAAGACAAACTGAAAAGATTTTATATTAAAAGTAAAAAGCAAACCCTTTCAGAAGTAACTTCGGTAGTCATCAGTAAAAGACTAAAAATCAGGTGATTCTCTCCTTTGCTGTCACACAGAAATTAAGAATAATAATTCAGCTCTGTCTTACACCCAGAGCTTATTTTGAAACCTTCTAATAGGAATTTTCCTACGTTAAATTCCATACCCTACTGGCTAAAGGATGAAAGAAAACAAAACCTGAAAGTCAGAGTCTTAGACTACTTTTTGCTCTTTCTATCCTACCACGAACTTCTCTCCCCTCTTAATTCTACCTTGCCAAATTTTAGGAATTTAGCATTTAGGTATAGTTATAGATTAGGAAGTCCTGATTCTCTACTTTCTATGGAAATACATTTACAAAAGAAAACTGTGCCTATCATTTATGTAGAAGTCTGCATTTTCATAAGCTGAACATAGCTATGTAAACAGCATCCACATTAAGAAACAATATTTTAGCAAATGGTTCTCAGAGATTTTGCCCTCCACAGGACATCTGGTAATGTGTGGGACATTGTCTCAACTGACAGTTTGAGGAAGATGCTACTGACATATTAGTGGATAAAGGAATAAATGCTGCTAAACAGCCTACAATACACAGGACCATCCCCTGTGTATTAATAGTGCTGTTGCAGAAAAATCCTAGATTACAATTACCCAGAAATCTCCCTGTACTTCCTCTCCAGAAAGGACTTTTACCACTAAAATGTACCACAACTGTGTTCTGGCATAAAAGCTGCTGTTACATGAAAGTTGGTACAAAGCATAAATGATCACAGATGAAACTCATTTGCCTGAAAAATGAAGGAAGGCTTCATGGAGAAAGGAAAACAGAACAATATTTGTTGCTGGCCTACATCTATTAGACTATCATATACTGTGTATTTACAGTGCATTTTGGCTCTATTTTAATCCATACAAAATTTAAGGAAAATGAGATACAAAGAGGTAATTTACAAAAGATCCTTCATCTATAAGTGGTAGTGATGAGATTCAAACACAGGTCTGATTACAATGTCTATGCTTTCGTTTTAATATTATCATAGAAGTTGAGAGTGACCTAGAGATTAGGCAGGGAAAAGAAAATATATGGAAAGTGAGTGAAGTAAAAGTGAAGACCACTCTTTCACTATTCACAAGTCACATGGGAAAGAAACTTTTCCTTTAAATATGCCTCAATAAAGTAAAATCAAATAAAACTACCAAGCCAAACAAATTCTATAAGATCTTTCAGAGGATTATAAAATGCTTGTGGAGACATATGTCCCTAGTTATGGGTTTCATGTGCCCTCCATTACACAGGGAAGTACATTCTAATAAATCATCTAAATTAGCTTTGTCCTTGGTGTTCTTCAGTGTTTTATCCTAGGTCCCCTTCATTCAGCACAATCTTTCTGGGTAAGCCCACCCACTTCTATGGCATCAATTACCACTTATAGCTTAACATTGATAACTCATATCTAGATTTGCAGCTTGCTGGAATACACAATACATTTTTATTTGGTTCATTCATTCTCTCCTCCAAATCAACTCTATTCATCCTTCAGATATTTACTCAAAGTTCTTCATGGACATTTTCATGGATCCTTCCTCTCCCTTCAGAATGGGTCAGCTCCTAATTTATGGGACCTAAGCACCCTGTAACTTTTGCTTCTTATAATCTTAAAACTGTATAATTATATATGTACATGTGATTATGATTCATTCTGTCTCTCCTACTAGAATGTATGCTCCAAGGAGGATGCAATCAAGTCTGTTTTGCTTACCATCAGATCCGCAGCATATACAGTATAGATATCTGAAACTTGTCTCAAGTTAAACTCCTAATCCTTTCCTGCAAACTAGCCTTCTTACAGTGGTCCTTATATCAGTAAATTGTTCCAACAAAAGTTTGGCTATGCCTAAAACTTGGGCATGACTCCTGACTTCTTTCTCCTTCAATCTCATCCCAACCTGTTATTAGTTATCAAGATACTATCAAGATATTTTGAAATCAAAATCTCTTAAATCCATTCACTTTTATCCTTTCCTATTAATACTATTCTAATTCAGGTATCCGTTAATCACAACTGGCTTTTGTTAACAGATTCCTAATTACTTCTATCTTGCTCTCCAATCTACTCTATAGATGGCATCAAGAGTTGTTATTATTATTATTTTTAATGAAGATCTTATTATGTTTCCTAGGCTGACTTTGAACTCAGGATCATGTCTCAGCCTCCCAAATTGCTGGTATTACAAGTACACATCACCACACCTGGCAAAGACTTATTCTTAAAAACTCAAAAGCAATCACTTCGGGCTGGGGTTGTAGCTCAGCGGTAGAGCGCTTGCCTCGCATGCGTGAGGCCCTGGGTTCGATCCTCAGCACCACATACAGAGCAATAAAATAAAGACATTATGTCCATCTACAACTAAAAAAAAAAAAATTAAAAAAAAAAAAAAAAAGCAATCACTTCAATCCACTAAAAAGTCAAACAATCATTTTCTATAGATGTTAGGATAAAATCCAAACTAATGAAGTTTCAAGGCTTTCTACTTTTGACCTCTAGCACTCCAGCCTCATCTTTTACCGTTCTATTCCTCATTCTCTAGTCATAGTGAATTTATAGTTCTATGCTCCAAGAGTTTTACCACTGAGCCTTTGATTATGCTAATCTCTGCTTGAAACACATCTTCTGCCCTCTTTCTATTTATCTGTCAAACTCCTGCTTATCCCTTTGAATTTCTTTAAATATCACAGAGATTAGAGATATTTTTCGTATTTTTGGAGAGATTTTTCCCTGGTCCTATGCTACTCTATACCAAGTATCCCTGTTATGTGCACCCATAGTACCCTATATTATTATAAGTCATCAAATTTTGTTCTACTAACCCATTTATCTGTTTCTCCCATTACAATATAAACTCTACAGAGCAGAGACCATGACTGTCTTCTTCAACTCTTCTTACTTGTTGCGGAGTACTGGGGATTAAAGCCAAGGGTGCTCAATCACTGAACTACATCCTCAGCCCTCTTCTTTTTTATTTTGAGACACAGTCTTGCTGAATTGCTTAGAGCCTTGCTAAATTTCAGAATCTGACTTGGAATTTATGATCCTCCTGCCTCAGCCTCCCAAGCTACTGGGGTTAAAGGCATGGGTCAAAGTGCCAGGTTCAACTCTTTTTATTCTATGTGCCAACATAGTGTGCATGGCACACGGTAGTTACTTAGTAAGTATTTGCTAGATAAACTAAATGATTATCTGCAATTCTGAATAGCTTGAATAGGATAGCCCTCCAACCTATATGGTGGGAATAACCAATAATTATAAAGCATCCTAAATAGGATTTATTGAATCAGAGGGAACTTCTTTGTGGGGGTGGGGGGGATCAAAACTTGAACCTTCAGGAGCACTTAACCATATTTTGTATTTTATTTAGAGACAAGGTGTCATTGAGTTGGCTGGCTTTGAACTTGCAATCCTCTTGCCTCAGCCTCCGGAGCTGCTGGGATTAAAGACGTGAAGCTCCGCTCCCAACGGAATTTTTTTTTTTAAATATTTTTTAGTTCCAGATGAACACAATACCTTTATTTATTTATTTTATGTGGTGTTGAGAATCAAACCCAGTGCCTCACACATGCTAGGCAAGTGCTCTACCACTGAGCCACAACCCCAACCTCCAGAGGGAATTTTTAAATCAGTGATGCTATTGTTAAAGCAAGAAGCTTAAACTGGATGCAGAGGCGCACACCTGCAATTCCAACGACTCAGGAAGCTGGGGCAGGAGGACCACAAGTTCCAGGCCAGCCTCAGCATTCTGCAAGGCCCTAAGCAATTTGGTGAGACCTTGTCTCAAAATGTAAAATAAAAAAGGTGGGGGATGTGGCTCAGTGGTCCAGTGCCCCTGGGTTCAATCACTCGCACCAAAAATAAATAAATAAACAAATGAATGAATGAATGAACAAATGAATAAATAAGGCCAGGAGCCACGGCGCATGCCTGTAATCTCAGCTGCTCAGAATGCTGAGGCAGGAGGACAGCAATTTCAGTGTCTCAGTAACTCAGTGAGACCTTGTCTCAAAATAAAAAGTAAAAACAGGCTGGGGATATGGCTTAGTGGTTAAGTGCTCCTGGGTTCAATCCCTGGTACCAAAAATAAATAAATAAAATAGATGGAGGTGAAGCTCAGTGGTAGAGGGTTTGCCCAGGATACATAAAGCCCTGGGTTCAATCCAGCACCACAAAAACAAACATAGAAACAATAAATAAATATTTCCAGAGTAGAGAGGAAGGAGATAAAACTGATATAATACGAGACTACTAGAACCTGGAACAAAATCCTAACAATTATCCTGACAGTTGATAAACTAGGTTAGACTTATTATTCAGTACCAGTAAAATAAACTTTGGAAATGCTTCTGAAAGATACAGAAGCACATAAGCAGTATAAATGCAATGATAAGGAATCATATCTAAGAGAAGGTCAATATAAGAATATTTTTCGAAAAAATAATTTAAGCTAGTTCTTAAGCCAAGATAATTTAATTACAGGCACACACCTATAATTCCAGCTACTGGGGAGGCTGAGGCCAGAGGATTGAAAATTCAAGGTCAACCTGGGCAACTTTAGCAAGGTCATGTATCAAATATTTTTTTTAAGGTTGACTTTTTTATCATAACTTTATTTTTATTTATTAATTTGTATGTGGTGAGCGCTCCACCTCTGAGCCACAACCCCAGCCCAAAGAATATTTTTTACTAAAGGGCTGGGGATGTAGCTTAGTGGCCTAGCATGGGCGACACTCTGGTAATTTTACTGTGGAGCCAGTTTATACTAGATATCACATTAAAATCTACGTTTCCAGGGCTGGAGTTGTAGCTCAGTGGTATAGTGTTTGCCTAGCATGTGTGAGGCACCAGGTTCGATCCTCAGCACCACATGAAAATAAATAAATGAAATAAAAGTATTGTGTCCATCTTTAACAAAATTTGTTATTTTTCTGACCCAACAGGAAGCAAGTAGGTGGCAAGGAAAGTACTAAGATTTGTTTGTTGTTAAAAACAAACCATCGGGCTGGGATTGTAGCTCATTGGTAGAGTGCTTGCCTCGCATGCCTTGTGAGGCCCTGGGTTCGATCCTCAGCACCACATACAAACCAATAAAATAAAGACATTGTGTCCATCTACAACTTAAAAAAAGAATTAAAAAAAAAAACTCATCAAGGGGCTGGGATTGTAGCTCAGTGGTACAGTGCTTGCCTCGCATGCATGAGGCCCTGGGTTCGATCCTCAGCACCACATACAAAGCAATAAAATAAAGACATTGTGTCCATCTACAACTAAAAAAATTAAAAAAAAAAAAAACTCATCAAAATTTATATTCAAGCATTCATCCCTCACCATCACAAAACCCAACCCTACTACCTCTTACCTTCTGAATACCTCTCAGGCTGCTTCCCAGTTGCAATTCAATAAGCTTTCATCAGTATCAAAGCTCTATGGGAGAGATTAAAGTGTGATCTGCTTGGTCCTTTCCAACTGCTTTGGGTTATTATGAAACAGGAAGGAGGGTGGAACGTGACTTGGGAACAATAACCAAGAAGAAATCTGAGCCCAGCGCAGTGGCGCACGCCTGTAATCCCAGCACTTTGGGAGGCTGAGACAGGAGAATCGCGAGTTCAAAGCCAGCCTCAGCAACGGCGAGGTGCTAAGCAACTCAGTGAGACCCTGTCTCTACATAAAACACAAAATAGGGCTGGGGATGTGGCTCAGTGGTCTAGTACCCCTGAGTTCAATCCCTGGTACAAAAAAAAAAGAAGAAGAAGAAATCTGAAAATTTTAGTCATTTGGCATTATTTTCCCACTATTTTTCTGTACTTTTTCCTACCTTGAATGCCACCTCAGGTAGCTGAGCACAAACTAGAGCCAGTCCTTTCTTAGCTTCTAAACAACAGTCAGTCTTAGCCTCTGTGATATGAGGACATTCACCTGCTTAATTCTAGGGACATGATTAGAGCGTTGGAAGGTGACATTACTTTAAGTCCCCTCTATTCTACCTACCCTGCCTCCACTTTTGAAAAGAAGCTCCATTTCACAAAGGCTGAGGGGCGAACACCAAGAGCTTCTCAACTCAGCAAGCTCAGAATTTCTATTTCTGGGAGTTTTTGTCCCAGCTAAACTGCTTTCCAGGGAGAGGCAAACTGTACATTTCTTTTCCCTCAGTGATGCTATACTTGGCCTATATCCATAGTCATTTTGACTCAGTTCTTCAACAAGAAGGTGAGAGATACAACTCAGTAGTACCACACTTGCTTAGCACACACAAGGCCCTGAGTTCAATCTTTGGCACCCAAACAACAAAGCCAAGGAAAGCAGTCCTTCAACATGAAAACCTCTGTCTCTCCAGCCCTATTAGGTAAATGCAGCATCTCATCCAAGAGCAGCCACTAATATCCAGCCAAAAGTATAACAGTGGAATCAAGCATTCAAATTCAGCACAGAACAAGGAGTGGTGGCACACGCCTGTAATCCCAGCACTTTGGGAGGCTGAGACAGGAGAATCGCCAGTTCAAAGCCAGCCTCAGCAAAGGCGAGGCACTAAGCGACTCAGTGAGACCTTGTCTCTACATAAAACACAAAATAGGGCTGAGGATGTGGCTCAGGGGTCGGGTACAACAACAACAACAAATTCAGCACAGAATCCACAGCAGTGTCACTTCCAAGTAGTAGCTAGCAGCAATTCTGGACTATGGGTAAACCTTCATTGTCAAAAGTAGTACAGTGGTCTTGACAATGTTGCGCCCAGAATGTAATGAATGCCAAAAGTAAAACATAAAAACAAATGCTTTTTCTTAAATACTTTCAATTGGGGCAGAGGGAGGAGCCCATCCTAAACCTGTATAACTAAATATATCTAGTTAAGACAGAACCAACAGCAATTACAAAAACGAGTTTATAACTATTAAAAAAGTAGCTGGTAGTATATGCCTGTAATCCCAACAACTTGGGAGGCTGACGCAGGAGGATGGCAAATTGGAGGCCAGCCAAGATAAAAAATAAAAATGGCTGGGGATGGAGCTCAGTGATAAAGTGCCCATGGATTCAATCTCCAGAATTAATCAATAAATAAAAGTAAGCCTGCCGTGCATGGTGGTGCACACCTGTAATCCCAGCACTTTGGGAGGCTGAGACAGAAGGATCATGAGTTCAAAGCCAGCCTCAGCAATGGCGACACGCCAAGCAACTCAGTGAGACCCTATCTTTACATAAAACACAAAATAGGGCTGGGGAGGTGGCTAAGTGGTCGAGTGCCCCTGAGTTCAATCCCCGGTACCAAAAACAAAACAAAAAAAAAGAGGTGAGCCTGGCATGGTAGCAGACATCTGTAATAACAGCTATTAAGGGAGGCTGAGACAGGAGGATTGCAAATTCGAGGCCAGCCCCGGATACTTCTTAGCAAGACCCTGTTTCAATATAAAAAGTAAAAAGGGCTGTGGATATAGCTCAATGGTAGAACACCCTGCTCCTAGATTCAATCTCCAGTACCACAAAAACAAAAAAACCCACAATGGGATAAAAAAAAGCATGCTTTAGATTCTAGTGAACATCAGAGAAGGTTAGAAAGTGAAGCCAGGTGTGGTGGCACATCAGCTAGAATCCTAGCTGCTCAAGAGGCAAGAGGCTGAGGCAGGAGGATTACACGTTCAAAGCTGGCCTCAGCAACTTAGCGAGGACCTAAGCAATTTAACCAGACTGTGTCTCAAAATAAAGAAAAAATAAAAAGGGATGGTGATGTGACTCAATGGTTAAGCACCTGTTATGGTTTAGATGTGATGTCACCCAAAAGCTCCCGTGTAAGGCAATGGAAGGTTTAGAGGAGAAATGTTTAGGTTGTAAGAATCTTAACCCAATCAATGAATTCATCCCCTGATAGGGATTAACTGTGATATCTGAAGTGGTATATGTGGCTAGAGGAGGTGGGAATTAGGGTGTGGCTTTGCTGTACATATTTGTATCTGGCAAGTGGAGACTTCTCTCTCTGCTTACTGATCACCATGTGAGTGCTTCCCTCTGCCACAGTCTTCCATAAAGATGTCCTGCTTTACCTGGAGCTCCAAGGAATGGAGCCAGTCTTCTATGGATTAAGACCTCTGAAACCCTGAGTCCTCAAAGTTTTCTTCCTTAAAATTGTTCTGGTCAGGGCTGGGATTGTGGCTCAGTGGTAGAGCGCTTGCCTCGCATGTGTGAGGCACTGGGTTCGATCCTCAGTACCACATAAAAATAAATCAATAAAGATATTGTGTCCACCTACAACTAAAAAATATTTTTTAAAAAAATTGTTCTGGTCAGATCTTTTAGTCACAGTGGTGAAAAAGCAGACTAAAACCGTGCCTGAATTTAATTCCTGGTAACAAAATTAAAAAAGAAAAGAAAAGAAAAAGTGAGGGGAGCCTGAAAGGAGCTACCAAAGGTCCTGGGCCTAAGAAAACTAGGCTCAGGAATATTTATGTTGTTTTTCATTCTGTCTGCAGGATGGCTCAAGGGTAAAACCTGGTATTATCACATATAAATGGTTTTATTTCTTCAGTGACCAAGGGAACCTAAAGAGAAGGAATTTGTAGGTACTGAGGAACACAAAGGTTGAAATTGAAAAGTAAATACTATGGAAGAATAATCATTATATTATGATGGATTCTATCCTTGGACCTGTAAATTTCCACTAACAAGATAATTGGAATCCTAAGACTTCTTCCTCTTCTGTCATAAAATTCTTTTGTACCACAAATAGCTAACTGGATACATACATTTACCATAATAAACTCAACTATATGTAGCTGTCAAAAATAAAAGAAAGAGAAAACAATGTGAATGGATTGGGTTTTACAGCAACTCTACTTGTTGAATACATGCTCTGGAAGAAGCCTGATGGGAGACTTAAGCAGTGTATTTATTTAATCTAGTTTCTGTTTCCATGCACTTCTCATAGCATAAGCATTACACTAAGTTTAGGATTAATTCTAGTATTTAAAAATATATATTTTTCATGACAGTTTTTTTTTTGGTAGATGGACACAATTCCGCTTTTTAATTAATTAATTGATTTATTTTTATGTGGTGCTGAGGCTAGAACGGTGCCTCACACATGCTAGGCAAGGGCTCTACTGCTGAGCTACAATCCCAGCCCTCATTAATATAGTTCTTAAACACAATCCAACTTTTATGTGAAGACTTCAACTGAAGAAATAATTTCAATGCCAGAGAGAAGAATCAGTTGTGTTGAATTTGCAGCTAACATGGTGTCACCCTAAATAATTCTGAAGAGTAGTTTCTGATTGAGAACTTCACACTCTAACTTTAAAATGTGATCTGTGTAAAAGATGGAAAAGGACAGGATAGATAACAGAATAACAAAATTTCTTAGTCTCTTTCTGAAATTGAAATAAGCAGTCAGCCTGTTTGATTTCAAATCCTTACACCCTAAATACAAGCACATATGTATAAGCAAAATGAAAAATGCCTTATGGCGTATTTTTTCTAAAATAGACTACCAGATGTTTAGAAATCTACGTAGGGATTGAGTTAAGATGTAATCTAATATGGTGTATATAAATGTGTAGTCACTTTGTATGATTACTTTCCCCCCTACAATTTCCAATTTTTCGTCCTACTCAGTGTTAAATACATTGGAGATACTCCAAAATCTAAAAAAGATCTAAAGTATAGATTAATGTAAATTCTGAGAGTAAAGGTAATATGTGTATTAGTACTAAAAATAAAGTTTTAAATTTCATTATATGAAATAATAATTTTGGCCAAAATTGATCATTCTACAATGCTTGTAAGAGAGTTCACAGTATATTCAAGTGTGTGTTTATCTCTAATAACAATTAGCATTCTGAGTACTTTTCCTTATGAATGAGACTTAGAATATCAGCAGGGAATACTTTGTACCCCAAAACATTTAATTCTCTTCTTGACTTCAAGAACCTGTGTTTCTTAAAAACAACAACGATAAAGAACTCTAATAGAGTTTTCTGTTATTTCTATAACGTAATGTTTCTGTGATGTAAAACAGCATGTTTCATTTGAATGTGCCTAGCAGTGGACTCAGGAATAAGGTCTTTTATGCACAGCAGCATTATTTTACTTTGGAATATGACACATTTTCAGAAAAGTAGAAATGCTTTTGTCAACATGAACACAAAAACATATTCATAAACCAATCAGAAATAGGTATGATGGCATACACTATAATCCCAGCAACTTGGGAAGCTGAGGCAAGAAGATTCAAAGTTTGAAGCCAACCTGGGAAACTTAGTGAGACTTGGACCCAAAACAAAAAATGAAAGGGGTGAAGATATAGTTTAGTGGTAGAGCACTCTTGGGTTCAATCCCCAGTACACATGGAAAAACACCACCACCATCACAACAACAAATAAAAAAACAGTAAGAAAAGAAACTGCTTTTGGATTAGCAATAAATTTTGATTATCTGAATCTGTCTTGTGTTCTACTATGCTACACAGGGGAGGGAGGAAAAACAATTCCCACCAAAGTTGCCTATATGACAAATATATCTTGTCATGAGAATTTTCCTCAAATTTGCCTAAAGAAATCTGACAATAATTTTAATATTAAATATCTAACAATATTTTAATATCTAAATTTTTAAATAAAAAACATCTAACAATATTTTAAAACGGAATTATTAATGCTAATATAGATGCTATACCTTAAAGGCTTATAACTGTCAGATATTCAATAATTAGTTCTCCTAATTAAGAGGAAATTGAGAAGTCAGGTTTATTATAGCTCTATTCCTAAATATCTGACCCCAACAAAAGCATCCCATCATTTCAGCAATGAAATAAAGAGAGCTGGAGGAGAACCTTGACCATGCTACAAAAAACACTTAAGAATCACATGATGCCAGCTGTGGTGGTATACCCTTGTAATCCCAGCAATTTAGGAAGCTGAGGCAAGAGGATCACAAATTAGGGGCCAGTGTGGGCAACATAGAGAAACCCTGTCTCAAAAATAAAAAGGATTGGAGATGTAGCTCAGTGGTAAAGTGCCCCTGGGTTCAGTCCCCAGGAAAACACACACACACACTCCCAATCCTCCTTCTTCTTCCTGACTGTTTAGGCTCCCTGTGCTAATCCCCTCAAAAGGCTAAAGTCTGCACTCTACAAGGATGAGCAGAGAAACAAAAAAATTCCCAAAGTAAAACAATCATATTATTTCTACTTCAAATCTTAGGAAAATAATTCAGAAGGACCTGATTAAACACCAAAGAAACTGATTTTAGTGAAAAATGGTTTAGCAAGAGTGGTGGTTCTTCAACCTGATATCAGCCCTCTATCTAAAGGAGTCCAACAAACACTTCCATATTAACCAATCAATTACATAATACAATTTCAAACCTCAATGGCTCTAAATGCTCTGCTCTTTCAAGCCTTCCTGGAAAACAGTAGGAGTTGGAATATTATCATAAATTCATATTTGCCAAAGACTTTAAAATGAAGTAAGATGAAGACTTCTTCAAAATGAAGTCTCTTAAGCATATCTTTTTTCCTTAATTTCACAATGACCTTGCACCTCACTAGGCTCAAGGAATCCCCCAAGCCTCAGCCTCCCAAGTAGATGGGACTGCACTGTGCTGAAGTATCTATGCACCATGTTGAGTGCTTAACCTTCTTTATTTCATTTAATCCTCACAATAACCATAAGAGGTCAGTGTTATTACTTCCACATTACAGATTAAAAAATGTGAAGCTTAGAAAGGGTAAATAATTTAAATATTTCTTCTGCTTTCAAAGTTGCAAACCCTTAGATATTTCTTCCTATTTTAGGTATTTGTCAAGTTTGTCCATAAAGAGTAAAAATGTATCTGGCCATCAAAGAAAAAAGAACCACATCTACTGTTCAGAGTTACTTTTCATTCCTTAAAATTCCTGGTAAACTTCATATTCACTTTTAAGACAGAAAGGTGCTCTACAATACTAGATCTAAAACTTCAGTGTGTCATAAACAAGAAAGCTAATGCTATAATGTAAATTGCTGGGTCTCAAGTCTAAAGTTTCTGTTTTGGGGGTCTGAGATGAGGTATTAGATTTGAATTTTTTTTAATGCAGTATATGGTTTATTTATTTTTAGATTTGAATTTTTAATAAATTCTCACTGTCGATACTATTACAGGGCCTATTGTATAGGATAGGAAAAGGAAGTAATTCCCTCTCACCTTAGCTATCATCTCATGTGAAAACACTTTAGAAAAGGCAATCATGAAATTCATCTGGAAAAATAAGAGACCCAGAATAGCCAAAGCTATCCTGAGTAAGAGGAGTGAAGCAGGAGGCATTGCAATACCAGACTTTAAACTCTACTACAAAGCAATAGTAACAAAATCGGCATGGTATTGGCACCAAAATAGACATGTAGACCAATGGTACAGAATCGAAGACACTGAGAGTAATGCTCATAAATACAACTATCTCATACTAGACAAAGGTGCCAAAAACATTCACTGGAGAAAAGATAGC
>PVHX01008265.1:71434-84906 GCA_004024805.1 Geosciurus inauris | reverse complement strand
TCCCTGCAGCTTGGGAGGCTGAGACAGGAGAATTGCGAGTTCAAAGCCAGCCTCAGCAACGGTGAGGCGCTAAGCAACTCAGTGAGACCCTGTCTCTACATAAAACACAAAATAGGGCTGGGGATGTGGCTCAGTGGTCGAGTGCCCCTGAGTTCAATCCCCAGTACCAAAAAAAAAAAAGAAAGAAAATTCAGTCAAGCTCAAAAGTACACTACACATTCCATTGTAGATATTTATTTACATTAAAAAAGTAGTATTTGAAGCCAGGCACGGTGGCGCAGGCCTGTAATCCTAGCACTTTGGGAGGCTGAGACTGGAGAATCACGAGTTCAAAGCTAATCTCAGTAACAGCAAGGCATTAAGCAACTCAGTGAGACCCTGTCTCTACATAAAACACAAAAAAGGGCTGGGGATGTGGCTCAGTGGTGGAGTGCCTCTGAGTTCAATCCCCAGTACCAAAAAAAAAAAGGGCTGGGCATGTGGCTCAGTAGTAAAGCACCCCTGGGTTCAATCCCCAGTGTCAAAAAGAAAAAAAAAGCTGTAATAATAAATCATATGTATTTCTTATCACAATTAAATTATAATGAATATTCTCAGCAACATTAGAGTAAGTCCATGAAATAAGAATTGGCAGCAATAATAAGAAGAAGTTGGTTTTAGATGCAAAATTTTTTGTCTCATAAAGAGACTTTAGTCGGGTGCAATGGCGCAGGCTCAGGAGGCTGAGGCAGGAGGATCGTGAATTCAAAGCCAGCCTTGGCAATTTAGCAAGACCCTAAGCAACTCAGTGAGACTCTGTCTCTAAATATAAAAAGAGGCTGGGGGCTATGGCTCAGTATCTTTGGGTACAACCCCCGGTACCCCGCCCCCCAAAGAAGAGAGAGACTTTGAAGAAAAAAAGATGTGGGCCAGGACATATATTAGTGTTAGACCCTTGCAAGCTGAGGCCCCGGGTTTCATCCCTAGCACAAATCTAATAGAAAAGCTGGAAGACAAAGTTGAGGTAATGTCCCAGAAAATAGAACAAACTTTTTAAAATGGAAAATTAGAACATTTTAGAAAAACTAGAGGAGGAATTCAAGATATCCACCTAAATTAGATCTGAAAGGAAAAAACAAACAGAAAATGGGATGGAGGAAATAGGCACAAAGAGATCTCCCCAAAATTGATCTCCAAGACTAAAAGATATTGATGTCCAGATTAAAGGACCCACCAAGGGTCCATAGTCAATGTGCGTCCCTAGGAAACTCTAGACCTCTAGAAGATCCTGAAAACTTCCAGGGAGAAAAGCCATGTCATTCACATGGGACCAGGCATCAGAATGCCATTTAACTTTTTATCTTTACTTATTCATTTTGCAGGGCTGAGATCAAACCCAGGGCCTTGTACATGACAGGCAAGTGCTCTGCCGCTGAGCTACAGTCCAGCCTGCTTGACTTTTTAACAGCAACAGCAGATCAAATCTTCAAAACTCTGAGGGAAATTTAGTTCCAATCCGGAACTCAACAAGCCAAACTATCAATCAAAGTTACCTGAGTAAATGCTCCAGCAAAGCAAGGAAATAAGCCATGGGATTGGGGGCAGAGGAGCAAGGAGTCCAAAAATCAGGGTTCAACACAGGAAAAAAAAAAATTAAAGGAGCCTGGCGCAGTGACACACACCTGCAATCATAGTGGCTTGGAAGGCTGAGATAGGAGGATGGCAAGTTTAAAGCCAGCCTCTGCAAAAAGCAAGGCACTAAGCAACTCAGTGAGACCCTGTGTCTAAATAAAATACAAAACAGGGCTGGGGACATGGCTCAGTTCTCTTGGAGAACTGGAGAATGAATTAGTGATAGGTACTTAAGGAAGTTTTGTTTAAAACATGAGGCAATTAGTAACTCCTGGAAAGAAAAAGTCCTCAATAATGGAAACAATCATGACACAGTATTTACTTAGTCATAATAATTAAGCACTGAACCGGTACAACAGAAACAATAACATATTCTAACTAAATTAGGAGGGAGGGAGGAGGGAAAATATGCGTAATGGAGGTAGACAAAAGGGCAAAAATCGTCACCTACTATAATAGGGAAGCAATAAGCAAAGATTTTAAAACCAGAAAATCTGGCTCGGTGTGGGGGCTGGGGGCGCACATCAGTAATCCCAGCTGCTCAGGAGGCTGAGGCCGGAGGATCACAATTAGGGAGGCCCTAAGCAATTCAGCAAGAATCTGTCTCAAAATAAAAATAAAATGGGCTGAGTATGTGGCTCAGTGGTAAAGCACCCCTGGGTTCAATCCCAAGTATAGAAAGAAAGAAAGGGGGTGGGGGGAGAAATTAGACTCAAAAAAGAGAAAAATCTAACTGTAATACTCATCTAGTGATATTAGATGAGTATCTAATATCATCTAAGGATCTAAGCCTGGGAGCTATTCCCATGGACTGCAGTGAGGGAAAGCTTAACAGAGGAGGTAGCAGGAGCTCTGCCCCTATCCATGAGACCAGGCCAACTTTTCTAACCACTCAGATAGAAAGAAAGTCCCAAGGGCAGATGAGCCTTCTGAGGGAACAAGTTTAGAGAAAGAAAAGCAGAATGTTCAAGACCAAGTTTGGGGGTGTAAGGAGTCCAGGAGGAGGCAACCAACTGAGGATGGGAAGGAGAGAACACAGGCCCAGAAGGCAGAGGAGTTGTTAACAATGTAACAAAGGAGCAACAAATAGAAGCAAAGTGATTAGGGGAAAGGCCCAAATCTGGAGGCCCAGGCAGGAGGCCAGCAAATTCAAGGCCACCTCAGGGAAGGAGAAAAGAGAAAGATTGATTAACATCAGCAAATCATCGTCATCAGCAAATGCTGCTTTTTTGGTCAAGGGGTCTTAACCTGAAAACAGACTACTGCACTTGTCACCTCCTATGGTTTCAGATGACACTCCCACCCAGAGGTGTTTTTTCCAAAAACCAGTTGGAACAGAAGCCACACAAGCTAGGGAGAGAGTGGGAATTCCCTATACAGTGCACACCTGCAGCTTCCGCATCTCTAATCCTCTGGTAGGGAGGAGGTTTAGGGTCGCCAGATAAATTGCAGGCAATCAATACTCAGGACATAATTATACATTTTTTTAATTGTCATTTATCTGAAATTTAAGTTTAATTGTGTCTTCATGACAATTAACTCTAGCAACCCTAAAGAGGTAACACCATCGTTTGGGCAAAAGCCTGAAGATTTTGCCTCTGAACACTTGCCACCAGCCTCTTGCCATTACAAGGATGGAACTCCCCGTGGCAAGGTCAGGAAGGAGGGCCTAGGAGACCCCAGGCAGGATGTGGCAGAATTTTTCAATGAGCAGATGAGACTCTCAGGTCAAAACCACATGAAGTCTTTTCCATGAAGGGATTTGGTTGGGTTAATGTCTCTATTGGTCCAAGAGGCAACTCTGGTGCCTCCAAGAAGCACTCCAATGACTCCTAGCTTTGCTGAGCTTGTCCTCTTCCTGGAAAATCAGGTCACATCTTGAGTAGGAACAGTGGAAGATATTTCTGTCCTTCTTATATGAGTTTTTACCACAAGCATGTATTACTTTTATAATCAGCAAAAGGCAATGAAGACATAACCATACTAAAAATGAAATGAGTCTGCAGTGGACCAGATAATGTGTAGGGCACCCACCAAAGCAAGATTCAGCAATTCCAAATAATTTCCTGTTCTTTATTTGCATGTCATTTTGGAAGCACACAGTAGCCCTGTTGTGGTTTGTTATTTTACTTTCATTCCCCTGGGAGCTTCTGAGCCCAGCCACCCGCCACTCCTGCCCGCTGGGTGAGCGAGCAATCTCGTCACTGCACCTACTCTCAGATTTCTCTGGGTTTAGCTTGGCTCTGAATTCAACCCCTATCCAGACCTGGGCTCACTCCTATCCTGGAGGACATCCAAGATGACCTGTCCAGAAGCCACAGTAGGAGCTTGCGTGTAGGCCACATGAGACCACAAGGCAAAGATAGCCAATGTCCCACCCATATAGTGGACTCACAGAAGGGTGGCAGCCGGATCTTGGGTCCCCAGGGCCTGGATGGAGCCCTAGGTCTACTTCCTGCCAGCCCTGTGACCCTGGGCCAGTCATTTAATTGAGCCTTGGTGTACTAAGGATTAAATGAGATAATGAATACTAAACACCTGGGAACAAATTAGGAGTTCACAAATAGGAGTTTATCTATTTAATCTTCAGAGAGCCCAGAGGCTGCACTTTGACCAGAGGGAGCATTTCATCTGCCATTCCCACAGACCTAGGATCATTCTGAAAAGTTCCCCCCATCCTCAAAGAGTACACCCTCCCTGCTTCTGTCCAGGCCACCAGATGCTGGAGCAGTGACCAGCCTCAGCTCAGTCGCAGCAGCCTGGCCCACGACCTTGGAAGAACCTGGGAGAAAGCTTCACCAAGCGACAGTACTTTTCCACTGCACTGCTCGGCCACCTCTGCTGGCTTTATGCTGTGCAGACAGGAGGTAAAGTGCACCAGGCCGGCCCCATCAGGAACCCACCCCAGCAGAAAGCCACCCAAATCCTATTCTCAGGGATGGGGATAAGGACACGCCGGGGGTGAGGGGCAGGGGGGATTCCAGAAAGAGAGTGTCTCTGAATGCGCCACCGGGGGGCTAGGAGCCCACTATGAAGCCAGAGCATTTGCATCGACCCGCGAAGTCCTCCGGAACATTTCAGGGGATTCCTAATCCTTCACCTCCCCTCTGTCCCCACCCCTGTCATAATAATGATTAAACCCTATCTGCCGCGCCTGTGCCGGGCAGGGCGAGTCTGCGCTGGGGGAAGGGAAAGAGGAGGGCGAGGGGAGGGGACAAGAGAGCTAGCGGTCCCGCCCGGTGATGTAGGCAGCCCGGGGAGGTGGAGCCGCGACGCCTGAAGGAGTCCCCACCGCAGCCGCGCTCTAGGTCTACCCCACGGAGCAGCTGCCATCCCCGGCTCCGGCGACCTCCCTGCCGCCGCAATTTGGGCGGCAGGGACCAAGGGAATCCCCTCTTATTGGGGCCCGAGGGGCGTCCGCCACCCCCAGCCCTTGCTCCTCCTTGCTTCCCAGACGGCTGGAGCCATTCCCGGGGGACGCTGTTCCCGGCCGCTCGCCGCCGCCTGGGCATCTCGGCGGCCAGCCGGGCTGGGCAACCGGCATCTGCGAAACTAGCCCCGCCTGGCACTGGGCATCTCGGGCACCGGCTGTCTCTGGCACCGCCCAGCTTCTTGCGACTCCAGGGCTGTGGGCTTCTGGGCGCCTTTCCTTCCCCCGGTCGCTGGACAGGACGCTGGTGAGCTCCCTGCACCTCCAGCCCCTTTGGCCGCCACCGCCGCGATGCTGCCCTGGAGGCGAAACAAATTCGTGCTGGTGGAGGACGAGGCCAAGTGCAAAACCAAGAGCCTGAGCCCGGGGCTCGCCTACACGTCGCTCCTCTCCAGCTTCCTGCGCTCCTGCCCGGACCTGCTGCCCGACTGGCCGCTGGAGCGCCTGGGCCGGGTGTTCCGCAGCCGGCGCCAGAAAGTGGAGCTCAACAGGGAGGACCCAACCTACACCGTGTGGTACCTGGGTAACGCCGTCACCCTGCACGCCAAGGGCGACGGCTGCACAGACGACGCGGTGGGCAAGATCTGGGCGCGCTGCGGGCCGGGCGGGGGCACCAAGATGAAGCTGACCCTGGGGCCGCACGGCATCCGCATGCAGCCGTGCGAGCGCGGCGCCGCTGGGGGATCTGGGGGCCGCAGGCCAACGCACGCCTACCTGCTGCCGCGCATTACCTACTGCACCGCGGACGGGCGCCACCCGCGTGTCTTCGCCTGGGTCTACCGCCACCAGGCGCGCCACAAGGCCGTAGTGCTGCGCTGCCACGCCGTGCTGCTGGCGCGGGCGCACAAGGCGCGCGCCCTGGCCCGCCTGCTCCGCCAGACCGCGCTGGCGGCCTTCAGCGACTTCAAGCGGCTGCAACGCCAAAGCGACGCGCGCCACGTGCGCCAGCAGCACCTCCGCGCGGGGGGCGCTGCCGCCTCGGTGCCCCGCGCCCCGCTACGCCGCCTGC
This sequence comes from Geosciurus inauris, assembly GCA_004024805.1. Classification (NCBI taxonomy): domain Eukaryota; kingdom Metazoa; phylum Chordata; class Mammalia; order Rodentia; family Sciuridae; genus Geosciurus; species Geosciurus inauris. The sequence continues at coordinate 78,856 of PVHX01008265.1, read as the reverse complement.
TCAACGCCAAGTGCGCCTACCGGCCGCCGCCGACCGAGCGCGGCCGCGGGGCGCCGCGCCTCAGCAGCATCCAGGAGGAGGACGAAGAGGAGGAGGAGGACGCGGAGGAGCGCGAGGGAGGAGCCCCCCAGCGCGAGCGGCCCGAGGTGCTCAGCCTGGCCCGGGAGCTGAGGACGTGCAGCCTGCGGGGCGCCCCGGCGCCGCCGCCGCCCGCGCAGCCCCGCCGCTGGAAGGCCAGCCCCAGGGAGCGCGCAGGCCAGGCGCGCTGAGAGCCCGGGGGGGGGGGGGGGGTAGGACTCGCCGCCCCAGACCCAGCCGCCGGGCTTACTGCCGCCAACCCCGCCCCTACCCTCTTCGGCTCCCCGCTGGTGCCTGGCCCTGCCTCCCTTGTGGTCTCAGTTGTCGCCTTGCCCCTCATCCTGGCTCAGGATGGCACTTGATATGCCCTGGGTTATTGGGGGGGGGTGTTCACTTGCCCGCAAACCCAGAGTTTCCTGGACCCTCCGTTGGGGAACTGCCCTCTCGCTTTACACCAAGTCTGTGCCACAGATCTCCCTGCTTCCAGCCAAAACATTCTCTCAGGAGAAGGGGAGAGAAGTTTCCAGAAATCAAGGACGGTGGGTTTGGATCCTGACCAGGGTGGAGGCAGTGGCCTTGCCCTAGGTCCCTCTAGTCATTTTCCCCCGTGGTAAGAACCATCCTGGAGAGGCATTCTTGTAGGGAAAGAATGGAGTGACTGGGGGAAACTGAGGCCAGGCCCATAATGGGCACCCGTCTGCAGGTCATACAAACGTGGAAGAATTCTCCGCCCTGTGTGGGGCCTCTCTATGCCTTGGAGGACTCCTGGGACTTCACTGCTCTGCCTCTGGAGAAGACTGGCATGGTCTCACCCACATTCAAAGGACAGACTGGGCTGGTAACAGCTCTGCACCAGGCAGCTGCCAGAGCCTGTGCCTTGGCACCCCTAAGGATTCCTCACCCCCCTCTACAGACAGATAAGTATGGTCCCCTACTAGGTGCCCAGAGCCAGGACTGAGATGGGGCCTCCAAAGGAGAACCTTTGGCTGGTATGTGGGGATACAGAAGCTGGAGGAGAGGTACCCCAAGTCAAAGCTCTGGGCGAGTAGGTCCTGACAGCAGCTGGATTCACACAGCAGGCTGAGGAAGGAGGGTGTGCTACCCCAACACAGGGAAGTGTCTCCATAAGGCCATAAAAAAGCCCAAAGATCTGTGTCACCAACTGATCATTGTAAATAAAGTGGATCTGCTTTTTCAGCCCTGTCACCCCTCCTGTGTTGTGTTTGATGCCAGGCCTGCAGGGGGTAAGATGGTCCTCAGAACCCAACAGGGCAGGAGAAGACCCAGGAAGTAGCTCCCATTTGCGCTGGAGCTAGCTCCCAGGTTTGGGGTGGGGGCTGCTGCCAGGAAGCTGTTCCCTTGATGTCAGGGGAGAGGCATATGCTGCGTGGAAAAACCATTGAGCCAAGCCCTGGAGGAGCATCCTCTGTCTCGGCTTCCCACAGTGTCTGTACACTGAGCACTCAGACGCAAGTGTCTCTGGGACATTTGGCAGGGAGGGGACACTGAGATGAGGGCTTTTCATGAGCCATGTATTTTCGAGAAGTTTCATGAGTATGTCACAATATGTGGTATAGGTTTGTGTCCCCTCAGGGATGAGAGGAGGGAGGAGGGTCATGAAGGAGGAGGGTAGGCAGCCCAATTTTCTTTTGAGAGGACAGAAATCTGTGCAGACCTTTGTGATAGAGTGACTCTCGAGCTTGGATATCTTCTTTATTCCTTTGCTGAGCTGGGCACTGAGCCCAGAGTTAACCACACGAGTGGCCTCTGCCATCACCAGTGATCAGAACCATTCTGTTTCCTGGAGCTGCCAGAATAGAGGGTACCACTGCCACCTCACCCCAGTGGAACCCTCTCAGGGTTGGGGGGCTTTGAGGAGGAAGGCAGGGGCTGACTCTACGTCAGGGGTAACAAGGACCCACTGGGCAAGGATGCCCACTGCTTCCCTTGCTATCTTGCCAAGGCTTTTCTCATGTTTTCCCTGCTTGCAGAAGGAGACTTAAGATGACAAACCTGGAAGGGGACCGTGGGCTGCAAGGCAGCCTCTTGGGTTGGCGGAGACAGCCCATGCAGATGCATGCAGCCCATATTTACTAAAGCACCTGCCTTGCAGCAAGCACCATGCAAGGCCCCCAGGTCCCCTCCTCAGGGACTCACTTTCCCAAGTGAGATGCGGGTGATTAACTGGGGCAGTGGCTGGTAACAATTCACAGACCTGTGCCCAGCCTCTGCCCCTGCTCCTTCACCTTTCTCCTCTGCAGCCTCCAACACAGACACATGCACACACACACAGCCTCTCCCTCCCTCACTCAAGCTATGCTCTCCAGGCCTGGAATTAGAATGTCGAAGTCATTTTCCTGGCCATGTCTCCATTTTTAATGTGTAGAGTGGAAAGAGAACCTGGCCCCACAGCCCTCCTCCAAGGGGCTGCGGTAAGACAAGCCAGCAGGCTGCAGAGTCAAGGCTTTGGGGCTCCCTTTCTACTGCCCAGAAAGGGTGGCCTGAAAGGGAGCCACCCCTACTCCACCCATGCTTGCACTTGGGCTTTCTCCTTTAACCTAGGCACAGGACAGAAAAGAGCCCCGAAGTGGCAGTCAGGGGGTCTGGCGCCCCCGTGTCTCCTCCTGGCTTTCATTCCTCACCTGTGGAATGACATTGGGAATGGGCTAGACCAGTGATTTTCAACCCACACTCCTTGAGTTCTAGATTTCCCAGGGGTGCCCAGGAGCTCCTGTGGGGATCCTTAGGGAGATGGAATGGGGAGGCTCCCCCACCCTGCTTTAACTAGAGCAGTATGTTTTCTGCTTGGGGATTCTGTGATTTGAAGAATGGGAGTCTGTAGCTTTTTCTTTTTATAAATCACGGGATGGATGCTTTCTAAATTCCCTTCCAGCCCTGAGGCTCTGAGATCTGTTGGCTGCTGGAGATGTATTGTTGGAGCACTTAAAGGAAGCTCAGACAAGGCAGGGGAGCAAGAAGCATGCACCCAGCTGCACCCAGCGACCCACAGCCTGGAGGTCGAGACTCTCCTGGGACTTCTGGGGCCTAGCTCCATCTCTTCACCTCAGAGGGACTGGACTGCACCTAACTCAGTCAGCTGGCCCACCTACCAACCATCCTGGCACATCCAACCACAGTCATCTCCCACTCCCCCTGTCCTCTGCCCTCAGAACCGTTCCCTTGTTGCCATACATACGTCACCATCTTCCAGCCTCCGGGGCTTTGCACATGCTGGTGCCACTACCTGGAGCCCTTTCCTTTAGCTCTACATTTTTAATCCTACTCTTCCTTCAAAGCCCAGCTCCACCTCCTGAAAGCTTGCTTTAATGCACACGCCTCTTCCACTCCTGCCAAATCTGGGGGTGGTCTCTCCCCTCTAACTCACACAAGACTTGCTGTGGCTTTCCAGGCCCTCATGACCTTCCACCTTCACCCACTCTTGATATCAGTGTCTTATCTCCTACTGTCCCTGACTCCTTCAGTACCTGGTCCACAGCAGGGTAGAGAGTTGGTGCTCGGTAATCATTTGCTGAATGAATACGTGAATGAATGGCCAGCTGGAAGAGCCATCGTGGGCCAGGAAACCAAGTGGGTGGGGAAGTGTTCCCTCTGCCAAGCTTCTGCCTGGGGATGCTGACGGAGAACTGTCCTCAGGCGCCCTGTTCAGATGGATGGCTTTCTTAAGATTAGCCCTGAGGCCAGGGTTCCCGGGCTCTGTTCTGTCTCAAAGCTTCAGGACTGGGCCCTGTCACTCTCTGGGCTCATCCAACCCATGTAGAGCTGACTCTCCAAATGCAGAGCCGCTCCTGGCAATGACCGGCCACCCTCCAGACACACTGGGGTTGTGCTCGGAGTGGGTGGTGGGAGGACATCTGAACAGGTGCAGTCTCTATTTTAACACACAGGCAGTCAAACCCAGTCTGGGGTCAGACAAGCCGAGTGCTAGCCCTGTCACTGCCACTTGATGGCTGTATATCTCCAGGGAGTTGGTGAGTGGATGTCTTAGGGGTGAGAAGCACGATGTGAGGCTATGCCTTCGATAATTTATTTAGTATAGAGTGAGTGGTAGCCTGCTGCTATTTTGATGATTATCATTTTTTCCAGAGGTCTCCTAAGACAGATCTGGAATAAGGAGACCAGGTGCCTGGTCTTTGAAACACCAAATATGTTGTTCATAAAATCCCTGACATCTCCAAAACCATGTTAGACAATTCAGCTCCAGCCAGTCTTAGAAACAACCTAGTTCAACTTACAAAGGCCTGGTTGCTTTAGACTAGATCAAGTCCAATATCTTATACTTCTCATATACCTTTTTCTCCTTAGCACCCAGCACAATGCCAGGCATACAGCATACGCTCAAGTGAGCGATTTGCTGCCCCTGGCCACCGTGCTTCCCAGCCCCAGGGCTTCACATAGCTGGGATGCTATTTCTTCATAAGTAATGGGTCAGCTGCCCTTCCTCGTCCCTGTCCAACCTGAACGATGATTAAAGAGAAAACAAAGATGCTGCCAGCCAAGGAAAAAGACACTTGAAAAGGATTGAGGGGGCTGGCCTGCAGCTCTGGCCAGTCTCTGGGCCAGACTTGTCCCATCTCACTCTCTGTGGCCCTTGCCTGTCCTCAGAGCATGTGTGGACATATCAGCTGATCCGGAGTCCCTGAGCAAATCAGCACTTCCGGATCAGAAGGAGATTAGGGATGGGGGTGCACAAGGTCCAGAAGGGAGGCTGGAGTCCAGGCCATCATAGAGAAGACCCCAGCTGGGCAGCTTGGGCCAACACTGCTGCATGCTGGGAACACTTGACCAAAAAGACCAAAGCAGTTAGGCTGGACTAGAAAATACAGGTGGACTCCTGTTTTGCCTCCCTAGCACCCATTCATTCCCCTTTTGCAGGGGAGATTGCTTCCTCACCCCTCCCAGGCCTACAGCTGAGTCTCCCCTCTTCTTAGGGGTGGCCGCGTGATGGCCTTCTGGCCGATAGAATCACATGCATCCCTCTCAGGCCTGGATCATAAAAAACATGATCATTACTTTATCCCCCAGGCTGTGTGCTGGATGTCATCATCTAGGGTGTCCTTGGGACATGTTGAGGGTGACAGAGCCTCTACCAGCTCTTTGCCTGCCAATGATGGGAACAGAATTTCCCCTTTTATTGTGTTAGGTGGCAGGCGTGGGGAGTTGGTCATTGCGACAAGTAGCTTCCCTTGACTAACACAGCGTCTTTGTAACCCGTTGCTCCTGGCGTTTCTGATGAAACCATCCATTCCTACTCTCAACCCCTGCTGTCTCCACAGGAGCTCAAGAGAAGGACATGTGACACAGGCCCGACAGCTCAGAATATCCCATTTCCTTCAGCACAGATATTGGTTCAGGAAAGGGCACGCATCTTGATCAGAGCTGGTGGGACTTCGTTCTGGCATTTTTGATAAAACTAGGACTCTTGGGAAAAGAGATGCACACTTTCTGCTAGAGTTGCTGAGAGAGTGTGAGGCTTGTCTAATGCTGCTGGCAACCATCTTGCCACCATGAGGAGAGAACACCTGAAGAAGAGGGCAGCACAGTGCAAAGCAGAAAAGGAGATGGGAAAAGCAAGGCCAAGCCCCACAGCATTGCTCAAGCCCCCGGATCTCACCAAGCTGCCCAGGTCTGGAGTTTTCAATTCCTTAACACAGGAAGTTGTACTTTGTGCTTGGGCCAGTGTGAGTTGGGCTTTCTATCCCTTGTGTCTGGGAGAGGCCTGTCCTCATCATTGCTGTTCTCATCAGAGGCCAGCTCTGGAAAAGGAAGGCTGTCAGAGCACCTGATTGTAGGACATCCAGCCAGCTCATGGAATCCAGCAGGCCCCAGGCCCTTTCTGTTTCTGGGGCCCCCTGGCCTTCTGTCGTAGCTGCCCTTCATGTACCTTCCTAGTCTTCTCTCCTGGACAGGCTTCCTTCCTTGCACCTGTCCCTCCTGCCTTGGATTGGCCTGTGGCTCCCATGCTGAATCCACCCACCTCTTGGGTCCAGTCTCTGGCCTTGTGCAAGTGCTACAGCACCAGACTGACTGGTGGTTACTTGGTTACTTGTGCGTGATCAAATTCACCCTCTTTCACTCAGCTGTAACTGGGGAGGGAGCTCCCCGGGTAGCAGTCTGGCTCAATAAGCCAGTCTCTTAGGGGCTCTTGATGGGGAAAGGGACTTCTGACAAAGGATATTAGCTGTAGGCTGATCTTGCTAATAAGGCCTGAGACTGCTTTGGACCATTCCAGGACACAGCTGCTCACGGTGCTCAGTCTCCACTTTCTCTGGCCAAGGGAGGCACCGCCCCAGCCCCAGCTCACTATTCAATTCTGGGGGACATACCTGAGGAACTGGGAAGGTACCTTCCAAGAGCAGGGCCAGGGATGCTTCTCTACTGGCTCCAAGATAAGAAAGCTGGATGAGGCCTCTCACTAACAGCCCAGGCTGAAGGGCTCCTGTCAGGAGGGAGGACAGAGCCCACTGTGAAGCATAGACCGACCTCAGGTGGTTAAAAATAGACACCTGCGGGGATTTCCTGGAAGGGAGACTGAGAGCACCAGGAAATGGCTTGCTGAGCTCCCCGAATTCCCCGCCACCCAGCCCCCATAAGTTGGGGGGGTGCTGGCAGGGAGGGCTTGCGCATTTTTTTGCAGGCCAAGTAATGGCCAAGGAGGCCCCCGAGAGAGGCCACCCCGCTGCCTCCGAAGCACTAAAACAGGAAAGGGTTGGAGCAGGCTGGGCGTCTGCCTCTCCTGTCATGATCAGGCCTGTGATCTCGCATCCCACAGGGACTGGAGAATGGGATCATTCCGCTGTCTTTGAACTAGAGAGGGATGTGGGCAGGGAAGAGGGACATTCCCATAAGATCAAAGTGGACATTGGCCACTCCCATTCGTCAACGCCTCAGTCCCCAAGCACAGAAGACTCTGAGATGGTACATCCCATGAATGCTCTGCTGAAATTGCATGGATCCGCAGGACCAGAGGCAGGGTGGGCCCGGGAGGTCAGTCCCCCGCTCTGCCTCACTCACACACGCTGGCTGCATGCTAAGCACTGCCCAGGGAGTGGTGGACGCTGTCGGTGGTGAGATGTTTGTAAAGACGCGTCCCCCAGGCAGTTAGGCCCCTAAGAGCTATATGACATTCCTCTTCCAAGATGATAAAAGCAACACATTTTTATTTGAAACCAGTGAACGAGCAAATAAAAAAAGAACAAATAGAATCCCTCTTCCAGCTTTTCTCCATCCCCCAGCCCCCACTCACCCCCAGCACACACAGCCCCGGTTAATCCTCCCCCACCTGTGAACAAGTGCAGGTACACATCATAGAGGTTTCCTTATTTA
>PVHX01008265.1:34031-71334 GCA_004024805.1 Geosciurus inauris | reverse complement strand
AAACTGCCTGTTGTATGCAGAGCACCAGACCACACTTGATGCAGGAGGAGCAAACTCACAGAGCACACCACCTGCTGAACACAGAAGCAACAAGAATTTCCATGGGCCAGGCACGTGGCACAGGCCTGCAATCCCAGCACCTAGGGAGGCTGAGGCAGGAGGATCTCATGTTCAAGGCCAGCCGGGGCAACTTAGCAAAACCCTGTCTCGGAGAATCACGAGTTCAAAGCCAGACTCAGCAACAGCGAGGCACTAAGCAACTCAGTGAGACCTTGTCTCTACATGAAACACAAAATAGGGCTGGGGATGTGGCTCAGTGGTCGAGTGCTCCTGAGTTCAATCCCCGGTACCAAAAAAACAAAAACAAAAACAAAAAACCCTGTCTCAAAATTTTAAAAAATTGTAAAAAGGACTAGGGAAGTGGCTGGGGGTTAAAGCACCCTTGAGTTCAATCTCCAGTAAACCCCACACACACAAAAAAAAAAAAAGGAAGAAAAAGAAGAGTTTACATAAATTTTTGGGAACAACATGTCTCAGATTGGATGTGGTCCAATCCTTGGTTTGTAGATGAACAGGGGGACTTGTTCAAGGGCACACAGCTTGCTATTGGGAAAACTAAGGCCAGAATTGAGGTTCTCTGACTCCTAAACAGATGTCTTGTCCCTGTACAAAAGCTACCAAAATAAAAAACACAAAAATAAACATAGCTTTAAATAAATACAGGTTTAAATTCATAGATGCCCAAGATTTAGGTGTCAGTGAGGAGATGGTATGTACTCAGATCCTAAAGAAGACTGCTGTCCACCCAGGGCCTGATGTGACGTGGGGATTGGGCTGTAGGCCAGGAATCCACATCCCTCATTTACTCACCTTTCTTTGGGTAAACGTCAATGGCGCACCTACTGCATGCTAGATATTGTTTTGCTCTGTTGGTCACAGTGGTGAAGGAGACACATGGAGATCCTGGCCCTCATGGAGCCCACACTCACGTGAGGAGAAACCAAGGATAAGCCAGGGGCTTAATAAAGAAGTCAATGACGTTAGAAGGTGACTCTTCCCCCAGGAAAAAGAAAAGGTAGAGCAGAGTGAGGGAATGAGCACTTCTCCCCTCTCCATTACATGAGATGGACATTCCCAAGGTATCCAGTCGAGCTAAAGATAGACTAGCAGTAGCAATCATGGCCGACACTGGCTAGACATTCACTGAACCCAGCACTTCTTCTACAGTCATAGCAACACGTTCCCCAGCCTCCCTTGCAGCTAGGTGTGGTCTAATTCTAGCCAATAAGATGTGAGGCCTCTTTTAGGCCCCGCCCATAAATGCAGCCCACTCCTCATGCTTATCCCTCCCATCAAGCCCCGTTTCCTCTTTCCCTACCTGTCAGCAGAATGGAAGGGACCCTGAAGACCTAGGGAAGGGAAGGGCCACAAGATAGAAAGCCGGAAAACTGCATTAAGAGGTGACCCCCTTTCCTCACCTGATTAGACTTTACCTAGAGGGGACAGTTCACCACAGAGCTTCAAGTCCATAGGGGTGATTTGTAAACCATGGTAGGCAGAAAAGAAAAGCCACTCCAGCAAGACTAGCAGAACCATTGCCCAGCTGAGTCCAGTCCAAATGGCCTACAGAACTGTGAGTAAATAAAAGGGGTACTCTTTTGAGCTGCTGAGTTAAGGTAGTTTAGGGTGCAGCAACAGATAAGGACCTCAAGAGGTGCTTCTGAGGATGGACTATGAAAAAGTGTGGGAAGATCTCAGAATAACAGCACAAGAAAATGGGGCTCTTGTGATCATTGTAGCATTCAGAGCCAGTTCTCTGGTTTTAGAACCTCCCTGTTGGACTCCTTAGTCACCCCAAGTATCAAATGAACTGATGCTGGGGAGTTCTGTGTGGCCACCTTGAGCCTGCCTGTGGTATCCCTGAGCTTACAGGATAAGGTTGCTCTGGGCACACTTTTTAGCCTGACTGCTCTTGAATGGGACAAAAAAGGAATTGCACATGGAGACCAGGGTACACCAAAGGAGCAGTAAGATTAAGTAACTGTGGTCTGAGGATGTGGCTCGGTGGTAGAGTGTTTGCCTAACATGCACGAGGCCCTGTACCAAAAAAAAGTATCTGAGATTGGCAACCGTGCTATGGATGCTTTTGTCTTCTCTGGGGCCCCAGAGTTTCCCCTGAACTGTACTTGGGGGCTCCCTCCTTCCCTCGCTTCTTTCCATATGTTTTTGAGCAACTACTCCATGCAGGAATTGGTCCAGGTGCCCAGGACACAGGAGGATTCAGGATAGACATCCATCTGTCGCAAGAGCAGGCAGACGGTAAACCCATGACTAACACTGTCAAATAGCCCAAAGTGCTCCCAGGAGGATGGGGCAGGGCAAGGGAACAGAGATGCAGAGCATTCTGCCATTCTGCCGTCAGAGGTGGATTCAGAGGAACTGCCACTGGAGACCCCCCGGGGGGTGAGAACGACCCCATTGAGGCCCTGATGGTGACACAGCCATAGCCTGTCTGGAACCTCTGTGGGCCAGAGGTGGCCGGCCGTGGTGGAAGACTGACAGAGGATGACAGCAGAGAGCAAGGCCAGCTGGGTGGGGCCAGACCTTCTGGGCCACAAAGGCCCTGGAGACTTGGGCTCTGTTCTAAGGAGGGGAAGAAGCCCCGGTGTGTGTTCATGCTTTGGAAAGTTCAGCCACTTTGTAAAGGATGGGTTGGGAGGGACCAGTGGAAGGGACGGAAGGGAGGAAGCAGAGGAGCCAGGTACCCAGTCTCTGCAGAGTTCTGGGTGAAAGACAGGGAGGCTTCAGCTAGACCCCGGCAGTGCAGACAGTGAAAAGTGGATTCAAACCCTATTTTGCAGGTAGAGCCAGGCGCGGTGACAGGAGGAAAAGTGAAGCAAGGAGTCAGTTCTAGTTTCTGGCCTGAGTTCCTGCGGGACCGATCATACCATTAACTGAGGCATAGACAGATGGAGGTGAGAACAGATTGGGTGCTGGGTGAAGAAGAGAAGCAGTTCTGTTTTCGGTCTTCTCTCATGAGATGCTGATTAAATAGATGCTCTGGTTTAAATGTGTCCCCTCAAATTGCATGTGTTGCAAACTTGGTCCCCGATGCAGTCATGTTGGGAGGTGGGACCTTTGAGATGTGATTGAGTTCTGAAGTCTCTGCCCTTATGGATGGATTAATTTATTCACAGATTAACAGGTCATCACAGGAGTGGCTTAGTTATAAAATGGAGCTCTCTCTAGCATGCTGGCTCTCCTTCTCCAAGAGATGAATTCCACCATGTTATGATACAGGAAGAAGGCCCTCTCCAGGTGCCGGTGCCAGGCTGACGCCGATGTCTCAGCCTCCAGACTGTCAGTCAAATAAACCACCCTACTGCTAGGTGCAGTGGCATAAGCCTGTGGTCCCAGCAACCCGAGAGGCTGAGGCAAGAGGATCAAAGCCAGCCTCAGCAACTTAGCAAGGCCCTAAGCAACTTAGTGAGACCCTGCCTCAATCTAAAATATAAAAAGGGCTGAGGATGTTGCTCCGCGGTTAAGCACCCCTAAGTTCAATCCCAAAAAACAAAACCAAAAAACCACTATTCTTTATAAATGACCCAGTCTGTGTTTGCCGTTAAAGCAACAGGAAGCAGACTAGGACAACACCCAACTGGAAAGGCCAAGTTGGATATGCAAGACTTCCCAAGGACGAGGCCTGGGGTGCTGAGAGGATGATTCTGGAGCAGCAGGTCAAGGCAGCATTCTGGGTGACATCACCTTGGGGGAGGGGTGGACGTAGGTGAGAAGTGAAGGGATATTGGCCTGAGCCTCAAGGCGCTGCCAGATACGCAGGGCGCAGGGCGCAGCAAGGATGGAGAGGGCAGAGGCAGGGGGAGAAGGCAGAGACACGGCACCCCAGAGGCCAAGCGAAGTAGAGGAGCAGGGAAGAGGGAGGCGACACAGGGAATGATCTGCAGAGTCGAAGGCGATGACATCAGCCAGTCCAGCATTGGATTTGGCAGGATCGACCGGGGCCACTGGCGACCTCAGCAAGGACGATTTCAGCATCTGGCTGGAAACTGGAGTGTTACAGACAGGAAAGGAAATGAGGGGACAGACAGGGAGAGATTGGGCTGGAGGAGCTTTCTCTCAGTCCCGCATCTCTCCTGCCCCATTTATTACACTCTAGGCTGGGCAGGTGCTGTGTGAGCCACTGGGGGGCGAGAGTGAGGCACAACCTATTTCAATTATTTTTAAATTTGGAGTTGGCAATGGTGGAGACTATTTGAATCTTATGGTAGCTTTACCATCCATCTGACTCTTAAATTTCCTATGAGCAGGCAGTAACAAGAAAGTCTTCTCATAGACAAGTAGCTCTAAGGTAATTGTTTGTGAATAGTTCACAAATACCAGGATCTGCTCCAACTTTTCTGATGCAGAAGTTTAAAAGAGGTGCAATGGGCATGTTTTGTTTCAAGGAGGAATCAATGATTCAAAGACCATTCTCATGTCTAATAAACAAGAGTGGGGAAACTATCCAGAATGTATCACAATCCATAAAAATGCATGTTAGAAAAAAAAAGGCCACTGGTTGTTGCAAACTCTATTGCTCGGGATTTGGTACATAGATACCTATGTAGGTATTTCAAGCAGAAATAAATGTAATGCAAGGAGATTGATGATTACAAAATCATGGGGTGGGCTAGAGTAGTAAAAGTCAGGGATCGCCTGTGTTTCAAGGTCATACCACAATAGCTGCCTAGGTCACTGCTTGCTGCCCAGCTGTTTCAAACCCATGCCGCTGGCCACTAGAATCTGGGGCATAGAATCCAATTACATCATCACGAGGCTGGACTTGCCTACCAGCTCCTGCTGTCACAGGAGCTCAGTCTATGTGAGGCCTCCCTATCTCCTGGGAGTGAGTCTCCTTGGCAGGAGGTACAGCCCATCCAAACCCTAAAAGGGAGTATGCAAAAGGTGGTCCTGGCCTGTATAGCAGAGGTCAGATCATAGGAGGGGTCTGAATGAACATCAAGTGCAAGTGGACAATGTCCAGCCCATTGGTGCTGGGCCCAGATTTTCAAATATAATGGCTGACACAATTGCTTGTATAATTTTATATATGCAGAAGTTTGAGGGTCTGAATTCAAAAAGATGTTTCTTTTTTTTAAAAAATATTTTTTTAGTTGTAGATGAACATAATACATTTATTTATTTATTTTATGTGGTGCTGAGGATCAAACTTAGTGCCTCACATGTGTGAGGCAAGCACTCTACCACTGAGCCACAACCAAGCCCAAAAAAAGTTGTTTCTTAAAGACATATTTAAAATAAATTAAAATGCACTAGACTTGCTCCGATATCCTTGCTGTGGCTGTTCCCCCAGCCAGAAACACCCTTACATTGATACATGCTCAGCTCACTCCCTCTACTTGATTGATTGATTGATTGATTGTACCGGGGATTGAACCAAGGGACACTTGGCCACTGAGCTGCATCCCCAGCGCTTTTTATTTTTTATTTTGAGACAGGGTCTTACTAAGTTGCTTAGGGCCTCACTAAATTGCTAAGGCTGACCTTGAACTTGTGATCCTCCTGTCTGAGCCTCCCAAGTTGCTGAGATTACAGGCGTATGTCGCATGCCTGGCTTTGTTGCATCACGTCTTTGTTTCTTGATGGAATACCATGACCTGCCCCTCTCTCCCTGGGGAGTACCTGTCCCCAACCCTGCTCTACTTGCCCTTATTTTCACAGGATTTGTTGTCTTCTCACATAGTATGGAATATGTGTATTTATTATGATCATTTTTTATCATCTTTTTCTTCTGCTAAAAGTAACCTCCAGGAGGGCAGAAGTCTTTGTTTTGTTTATGAACATCGTAAGACCATACACTACTGCTTGGTAATATAGTAATTACTCCGTAAATATGTTTTGAATTATTGAATGTATGCATAAAGAAGGCAGTTGAAATTTTATTTCAAGTTCTATACAAAAACAAGTAAACCATGTTTATTAAATGAACTTTGGCTTTCCAGTGTGCTAACATTCTTACACGATACATTTGAGGATGTGTTGTTCTCTACCACAATTTTTATTTACTTAGTTAGTTGAGACAAGGTCTCACTAAGTTGCCCATGCTGACCTGGAATTTGTAATCCTCCTGCCTCAAATTCCTGAGTATCTGGGATTACTGTATGTGCCACCACACCCAGCTCAGCATAATTTTTAGTTAAAAATATGTGCTTGTGAGGATGCACTTCCCGGTCCTTACAATATTAAAGACTAACAAGGTTACCTTCTTCCCCGGAAACTTGTTCTGGGAGTTCCACGGAAGACCAACTTGATAGTGGAGGGGCAATAGCCAGAAGGAAGCAAGGATTGGCGTACACACGTGCTGTCTCATTGGCAAGAAAAATATGTTGATCAGCTTTAGAAATTGACAGGAGAAATTAACATTCTATTCATATTTATGAATCGTTACAATTATGAATCATCACTAAAGACAAAGAATATGAATAACTTCCACAATGAGCAGAAGAAAAAGCATCTGTTTCTAAAAGGTAGAAAAAGAGAGAGGTAAAGAAATAAAAATAAAGATCAGCTTCCATTGCAGACAACAGAACCTGTCTAGCCGCTGCGGATGGACGGGTTGACGGAGGGATCAGGTTGGTTTTCACTGGAAAGCCTGAGAAGCCCCCTGCAGAACTGGCCAGGCAGGAGAACGTCTCCGCTGCTGCTGCCTCCAGGACCTTGCTGCCAGGTTGCAGCTGGGACAGCTGCCAAAGCATGAAGCTGACACTGCGCTCGGCACCAAGAAGCTGGGAACTGATCTGGCACCAGGGCCTCTACGGTGGCTGCCTCAAAAGAATCAAAACACTCTGCCACAGTGCACCCAGAACAGCCGTATGGCCACTTCTACCCAGCGCTCGGCTCACCTGCTCCTTCTGGTTTGTCTGCATCTTCCTGGCAAAAGCCAGGTGACATGGGGTGAGTACGAGGATGCAGTTGCCCTCACTTGCCTTCCAGGAGGGCAGCGATGGAAGGAGTCTCAGAGGGGGCTGAGCAGGCTGGGTCCTTGGTCTTCGCCCCAGCCCACCCCTTACTTCCTCAACCTCCATTTCCACCCTAGGTTCCTGTTTTAAATTTCCATAAACCCACCACAAAATGTTGCCACCCAACCTAAGGCAAATGCGCCTCAATCCCACAAGCCTAGGCTCATTCCTTCCTCCAAGACCAACATTCAACCCTGGTGGTACAGTTGCTGCATCCGGCTCCTGCTGAAGCGAGCCTGGCTGAGGTTCCCTTCTTCCCTAGTTTAGTCACAATTTTTTTAAAAATATTTTTTAGTTGTAGATGGACACAATACCTCTATGTTTTTTATTTAGTTTTATGTGGTGCTGAGGATAGAACTCAGTGCCTCACGTGTGCTAGGCGAGCGCTCTGCCACTGAGCCCCAGCCCCCGCCCAAAGCCACAATTCTTGATATTCTGTAATCCTCTCTGCCCATCCTGTTTGCCCTGCGCCTTCAGCAAGCCCTCAGTGAGCCAGAGGTTTCCACCACGCAGGATCATCAACCTCAGTCAGGAGGGTGCTGAGCACAGGGTGGTCCTCATACTGGGTTGCTGTCCTCTTTCTTACCTTTGAGCAGCAGCCATGGAATTAGAAGGCACCAGAGGACTTCAGGGGATCCAGAGACACTTCCTCTCATTCTCTGTGCAGCAGACACTGTACTGGACAGCCTGAATCAATGACGGCAGCCAGGGTGTCACACCCTGTCCACTCCCTTTTTTCTTCTGTTCATGTGAGCATAAGGAGCTGGTCTCAATATCCCACATGAGTAGGATCTCTATGGTATTTCCTGGTGGAAACATTCTTCCTTTGGATATTAGAACCTCTAAATGGCAGACTACAAGGTCTTGACAAGAGGGAGCAAACATTTCATGAGTAAGTTATCCAGCCCAAGATTCCCTCATCCAGGGACCCTGGGAGAGGGAAGCATTGCCTGTACACCGGATGACGGTTGAGAGCATTTGTGAAATTCTTCCTTTCAGATTCACCAAGTTGTTTTCTAGCTGACACTAACCAAGTCCCAAGAGGTCCTGTCACAAACCTATAAAACCAGATGACTCTGGTGATAAGACCAGTGAATCTCAGGCTCCCCTGGCAATTTCTTTACTTTCTTTGCCAAAAGAAAAAATGAGGTTTCTGACCAGAAAGCAATGGTGTCTGGACCACCAAGATTGTTAACAAGACATTCAGTAAATCTGCCAGTGCTGTCACTGGCACAATCATGGCAGGCAGAAAATGCAAAGCCCGGAGCTGGAGTCAATGTTCCAGTGAGGATAGGTCCCTGCAACCTTCAGACTAAAAGGAAACCAGTGTAGCCAGCCCGCCAGCAGATGGCAGGCTGGTCCTCTTGTGATGGGGTACCATGTTGAAGGCTCAGAGTCCCAGCTCTTGGCAGTTGGGCACTCAGCAATGGTGAGGAGACTAAGACTGCTAATAGACACTCAGCATCCACTGTGGCATCTTCTCCTTTCTGAGTAAGGGTCCTCGTTTTATTAACGTCATCAATATACTCAACCAAAAGGAAACATTTTCTGGTTTCTTAACTACTAGATGAAACCACGTAACTAAGTTCTAGCCAATGAAATGGTGGAAAAGTGCGCCCACTGTGCCCTCCCATCATCCTTCCTGCTGCTTGGATTGAGTCTGGGAAGGTTAAAGCACCAGTAGCCATCTTGGACCTTGAGATGCTGATCATGTACCCAATTTACAGAGAAGGAAACTGAGGCTTAGAGAGGTCATTAAATGCTAATAAATGGCAGAACTAGAATTCAACCCATGGCCTGCTAAATTCCAAAGCTCTTGCTTTTCTATAATCTCAGGGTGTAGAACATAGATAATCACTATCCCTCTGACTCACTCTTACTGGCCCAAGCCCTTGGCCTTCATCCATCAATGTGTCAGCAGTGAGAGTGGCTCCTAAGAGCAAGAGAGAGGGACACGTGGACACAGCACACCCATCCACATGGGACACTCCCGCTGTCTTACACGCCACACCCTCTCAGCTAAAGGAGCTGGAGGCCCCTCTCCAGGACCAGGTCCTGCCCCTCCTCCAGCATCCGGAAGCTTGGGAGCCTCGGGGTCTGGCTCGCAGGGACACACCCGCGGGGAGGAGCTACCCTCTCCTTAACCGGGGCGGCTGGCGGCCAGCTCTCAGTCCTGCTGCCCCAGCCAGCGCGCCCACGGGGGACGACATGGCTCAGGAGCGTCCTTCCTGCGCCTTGGACCCGGAGCACATCCAGCGGCTGCTGCTGTCCTCTCGAGAGGCAAAGAAGTCCGCCTACTGTCCCTACAGCGGCTTCCCGGTGGGGGCCGCCCTGCTCACAGGGGACGGAAAGATCTTCTCAGGTAAGGGCTGGCGCCCGGATCCCCTCCCGGCAGCCTGGGCGGAGCAAGAGGAGGACATGTGGATGGGCGCCCAGGCACAGGTGGAGGGAGAACCGCGGTGCTGCCTCCTCGCTGGGCCTCCCATTCCCAGACTGACTGGCTGGATGCATGGAGGCGTTGGCCTTGAGGCTGACTTAGCTTGAGGAGGCCCAGGCGGCCAGAGGCCAGTGGTGGCGGCTGGGGTCCAGCGTGTCAGGCCACAGCATTTCCTGGCTGAGGGCCACTCTGGCTGTCTTGTATACTTGTCCTCCAGCATTGGGACTGGTGTCCTGTTGGACAAACAGGTAACCAGACAGACAGGAGCCAGCCCTCCAAGTCAGATGCCACCTGTCGGAGTGCTCTGCTTCTGTTTCTCTCTTTCCTTTCTCCCCTCCGCCCTTCCTTACTTCTCCTTTTTCTCCTTCTTTCCTTCCACTTACAAAAAAGAAGGTCACTGGGGCTGGGGTTATGGCGCAGTGGTAGCGGTGCTCACCTAGCACGCGTGAGGCACTGGGTTCAATCCTCAGCACCACATAAAAATAAAATAAAGATAGTCTGTCCACCTACAACTAAACAATAAATATTAAAAAAAAAAAAAAAAGAAGGTCACTCATAAGTGACCCCTGGAAGGTCCCCTGAGTGAAGTCCAGGCCTTGGTCATTCCCTCACTGAGCATCATCAATAGGTACTTGCTGAGCAGGTACTCCATGCCAGATCACATGCCAGGTGCTGGGGATATCTCAGCAAGCAGAAATGACATAGTCCTTGCCCCCATGAAAGTCCCCTTGTCTCACACAGGCTAGAGCTTCCTTCGAGGTCGTAGGAGGAGTGTAAGATGGAGGTGGGCTGGCCCTAGTGAAGCACAGGGGACACCTGCTGTATTCAGGGAGGCTCAGGAGTGTGGGGTTGTTGTGTGACACTTCGGGAGAGGCTTCATCCTCTCAGACTCAGCATGCACAATTGTAGAGCAGCTGTCCTAAAGGCCACCTTTGGGATTGCTGAGCACAGCACTACACCCAGCTGGCATGGCTGATTTGATAAGGAAGGAAATAGGGAGCCCAGGACTGTCACTAAGGAGAGGAGTGACATCAAAGTGGTGTTTGAAGACAATTCATCTGCTAGGTTCTGGAGGAGCTGGAGCAGAGGGAGCAGAGTCAGGGGATGTCGTCTGTTTTGGTCACTGACCTGTCCAGTGTCTGCATGTTCCCTGGCTCATAACTGGTTCCCAGTTAAGACTTGTGGGACACATGAGGGAATGGCTCAGACCAGGACAGTGGCAGGTGGGACGAAGAGGAAGGAAAGGTCTGAGACTTTGCATGGGACAAGTGGACAGGGCTGGGATGGGCTGTTAGAAATGAAGGACAGGAAAATGGTACTGGATCTGCAGCCAGGTGGAGCAGGGAGGCATGAGGCACCTCCCAAGGCGAGGTGCTGAAGGCAGAACTGGCCTGTGCTGGGGACAAGGTGGCAGGGACCAACAGCAATATTAGTGCCTACGGTGGCCTGAGCATCACTAAGCACTTGGTCGGGAAGATCTCCTGGAACCCCATGGCCACCACGTTGGGGAAGAGTAAGGGGCAAGGCATCCACCAAGGTGCTCGCCCCTAGAAATCCCAGAGCACCACAGGCACGCTGGGTGAAGGCAGCGCTTCTCTCAGGGCAGGCTGACCCAGAACTCGTCACCATGCCCTTCTTTATTCCTGTGGGCGCTAGTTTCTTTTATCCTGCAGGCGGGCATTCCCCAGGCATCAGGGAACATGACTGCAGGCTGCAGCTGGTTTTCATTCTTACAGCCTCAAAACCAGACAGGAAAGAACTCCTTCCCACCAACTCTCGATGGAAAAATTCCAAAGAAGGACTCTGATTGGTTCATCTCGAATCAGGTGCACATCCAGGGCCAATCGCACTTTCCTGGTGGGATAGTGTGACTGGGCCAGCTGATTCACATATCCATCTTGCTTGGGGAGAGGAAGGGTCCATACCACAGAATGGGGTGGGGGATGGAAGGGCCAGGCAAACCAAACTGATGACCAGTGTACCAGCATTTTTTTTTAATTTTATTTATTTTTTTTAGTTGTAGGTGAACAGAATATCTTTATTTTATTTTTATGTGGTGCTGAGGATCGAACCCAGTGCTTCACGCATGCTAGGCGAGCACGCTACCACTGCGCCATAACCCCAGCCCCGGTGTACCGGCATTTTATCAACGGGATAACTGAGGCTCAGTGTGATCTGATTTAAAATGCCGTGCACTGTGGGGGGTCCCTTGCTGCTGACATTTTGCAGAATTCCGGGATCTCCTTATCAGGACCAGAAGTGGGGGTCAGGTGCGAAGAGGAGAGTCAACAGCAGCAGGTGGGGCTTGGAGCTGAGGGTGCCTGAGCAACCCTGGGAGACCCTGGGTAGATTAGAAGGACTGGAGGGCAGGAAAGACACAGCTGACTCTAGACACTGTGCGTTGGCAGCTTACCACAGGACAGGTGTGCCCAGTTCTGTGACCTTCTCCCAAGAAGAAAAGCCCAGCCTCCTTGGAGTTCCTTGGCGGTGGCAGCCGGGGTCCCATCAAGTTCCAAAGCAAGTCTGGCTGCAAAGACAGCCTTGCAGTCATGACCTTGGAGTGGCCATCTTTTCCCCTCTGTCACTCCCGCCCTGGCCAAGCCCTTGTGCCTCTCACGGGTGGCCACCCAGGATGATAATGGACACCTCCAATAACCGCCTCTTCATCATGTACTGCTGGCTGGTGACATTCCATGGCTGGTGACATTCCAGAGTTGCACTTGCAGAGAAGGGAGGAGCTCCTGGTAAAGAAAGAGCTGTGGAAGGAGGGGAAATGAGAAAAGGGAGAGGAGTTAGGACAGGAGGAGGACTGGGCACCCAGGGGAGCGGAGTCAGCGTGGGTCTCGCACATGGCAGAGGCTCAGGCTGTGTCTGTGGACCGAGATGATCAGAGAGTGATCAGAGAGTGACCCAGGGTGCTGCACAGGC
The DNA here is from genome assembly GCA_004024805.1 of Geosciurus inauris. NCBI lineage: Eukaryota > Metazoa > Chordata > Mammalia > Rodentia > Sciuridae > Geosciurus > Geosciurus inauris. The sequence continues at coordinate 58,929 of PVHX01008265.1, read as the reverse complement.
GTCCCCTATGCACACACACCTGGCAATGGCCTATCTCAGCACCAGAAAGCCCCACTTCCCTGCACAGTGATGACCAGCTCCACCCCCTGCACCCCACCCCTCAGCTCTTCTGCAGGTGTCTGCAGCAGGTGTCTCTACCCTGCTTCCTCCGCTCTCAGCTCCCTTCCACACCCTGTTGCCCTCTGTCCTCCCAGACATTACTTAGTTCTCTCTACTGTCACTTAAAAGTGTCTCATCGCAGAGATGAGCTTTACTAAAATCCCTTGACTCTGTAGTTTAGTTAGAATGTAGTTCATATGTGAAGTGGTCGTTTGCAACAGGTGGGGGTGAAGATGGAGAGAGCTAGGATTTCTCAAGCACAGGGGCATGATAGTCCTCTAGCCCAAGGACTCAGAGATGGTCCCAGATCCTCAGCTTGGCAGCCTCTTACTAGAAATGTAAATTCTTGGCTCCAGCCCAGACCTGTCAAATCAGAAACTCCAGTGGTGGGACTTCAAAATCTGTTTTAAGAAGGCCTCTAAAAGATTCAGATGCCCACTTGCTGGGTGTGAGATTGCTACTCCCACACCATGTCCTCTGACTCTGCTCTCTTCTCTGAGGGACTGGGTTCAAATCTCACCATTGGGAATCTCTTTCCTTGTTGATGCTGTCACATCATCCCACCCCAGTCCCTGCCACCCCACCGGGATCACCAAAGCAGCCACAAACACAGCTGGGCTAAAATGCCAGGGAGAGTAAGAGCAGTCCTTGGCCTCCACCACCAACCTCAGCTTTTACCTTCTGTAAGAAGGGGCTGTAATAGCATCTGCCTTACCCAACTGATGACAACTGGTGAAAGGGTTAACTGAGCGCAGGCGTCAAGTCTCTCACAGTGTGTGGCAGACAGGAAGTGGTGGCAGTGAGGAATACCAGCAGTCTCCGGGGCTATTTGGTCCAGTCCTATAATTATCCGACTTGGCATTGTCTAGTCTCTCCCAGGTGTGCTTTAGAGTAAGCAAGACTGCCAGGACACAGCTGGCTTGCCTGGAGATGATGGCCCACTTTCTTTTTTTGTTGTTGTTTCTTTTTCACTTTTTTTTATTGGTGCATTAGAGCTGAACATAATGATGTGATTTACTGTTACATATTTATACATGCACAAAATATAACAATATAATTTGGCCACTGTCATTCCCCAGCACTTCCCAACAGCCTGCTTTTTGAGCTCAGGTTTATAGTATGTGGCCTTCCGCCACACCCCTGCTTTTCTTTTCCTTTGTCTTGAACAGGACTGGCAAGTTACGCTTGAACTTGCCAGAGGCCCTAAGTCCAGTTCTTATTTTGTATCATAGAGATGGAGCACTGGCATGGGAAATTGAACTCATTCAATAATAGGTAACCGTCTTAGTCAACTCAGGCAGCTATAACAAAATACCACAGACAGGGTGGCTTAGACAACAGATATCTATATCTAATGGTTCTGGAGATCAAGGCTCCATGAGAATCTCTCCTTGGTGAGGCATTCTTCCAACCTTTGCCACTTTCTTACTGTCCTCACAAGGCAGAAGGAGAAAGCTCCAGTGTCTCTTCTTATGAGGACACCTTATCATAAAATAGGATTCTCTTCCTATAATCCCATCATGGGCCTCCATCCTCATGGTCTCATCTAAACCTAAGAATCTCCCCAGCAAGGCCTCACCTCCTGATACTATCACATTGAAGTTCAAGGCTTCAACATAGAATTTGAGGGGGACACAAACATTCAGTCCTTGACAGTGACCAAGAGCCCCACGAGTCTCCATCCTCAGGAAGTTCACATTATAAGGGAGAATCAGATGATAGGGACATTTACTTCCAGAAAGTGTTAAGTGCTGAGAAGAAAATTAAATTGGGATAAATGAATATAGAGAGTTGGAGGAGGGGAAAGAATGCAGCTTCAGACAGTGAGACCAGAGGAGGCTTCTCTGAGGAGGTGACATGGGAGCAGACTTGACTAGGCTGGGCTGTGTGCATGTAGGGTACCAAGAGACAAAATCACAACAGTTTGGTTTAAAGATATTAATGGATTTTATTTTCAATTCTCGAATTAGGCAACGCTTCATTCCATAAAATAGAATAAGTATTCTGATGTGCAAAGCAAGGATGGTGGGTTTAATAGGCAGAGAAAGGCTAAAGAAAGCAGAAACAAAAGACAAGAATTGAGTTGATCGTTTCAAAGTTACTTTCCTTGTAAGGTGGTTTGTTAGTCAGCTTTGTGTCACTCTAACAAAATACTGACGGCAATTAACCTATAAAGAGAAAAGGTTTGTTTGGGTTCACAGTTCTGAAGGTTCTGATCCAAGATCGAGTAGTCCCATGCTTTAGGCTTCTGGCGAGGGCAGCACACCATGGCAGAAGCGTGTAGCAGTAGGAGCCACCCCCCTCAGGAGCCAGGAAGCAGCAAGAAAGAGAAAGAGACCCGGTTTCCACGTTCCCTTCAGGCACATGTCCATGATGTCAGGACTTCCCATGAGAACTCACCTGCTGGAGGTCCACAGCACTTCCCAATAGCACCACCCTGGGGACCAAGCCTTCGGCACATGGACCTTTGGGGGACAGTCAACATCTGAACTATAGCAGGCAGAGACAGGAAGACAGGGCACAAGAGAAATCGCTGACAGATTAACCTCGGGCCACCTTTTGTGTGTGTGGAAGGAACAAGAGCTTCGTTATCGTGTCTGTTGAAACTGACCTGTTTGGGCCATCTACTCTTTCTCTCTCCTGACATCTTGGAAGGTCTGAGAACAAGCTAATTTCAACTTGGTGACATGGAACTTCAGCACGGATAGTTCCATGAGAGGCTCAATACCTGTCATTATCATTTTGCAAAGGAAGACAATTGATCCTTAAGGAATTTCAGTCCCTCTCCCAAATTCTCAGAGCCAATAGAACATAGGGTGCCGGGGCCCAGTAAAACCTCAGAGTTGTTCCTACAAAGCACCACCAAATCCCCAGAGGCAGGAGTGTGCTCCCAGCAGAGACGACTGCTCTCTCCTTAACCATGGAGATGTTTCGCTCATGATAAGATTACTCTAAATGTTGCCTTTCTGAACTTCCACCAGCACATGCACTTGTCCTAAGAGACTGGCTCTTCTCCAAGTGTGGCAATTTGCTTTCATGACTCATCAGGGAATCCCCAGATCTATGTGAATCATGTCTAGTGGGAAAAGCGAGTCAGGGACAGGTCAGGGCTGGCTAGGGTTGCTGGACAGAGAGGAAGGTCAGCAGTGACTAACCTGGGAGAGGCAGAAGCCAAGAGCAGGTGTTACCAGCGCACCATCAGGGCTCCCAGGTCCTGGGGTTCTCGGTGTCCCAAGGAAAGAATTGAGCGAGACATTGGCAGGCAAAGCGGAGATTTACTGAAAACCTAAGTTCACTCCGGGAAAGCAAAGTAAATGAACTAGGAAGTAGCTCAAGGCCCTGTCTACACCGCGGCACTTTCTTTTATTGGGTTGTGCCAGTTTCTTTTCCTCTGGGTAGATTTGGAGTTGACTGACACCTTGATTGACAGCTGAACCTGACAAAATTTCCTTTCTACTCTGCATGGATAAGTTGCATTTTCCACCAGAAAATGCACAGACGAGGAGCAAACTCGCAATGCCAGTGACACATTAGGGGCAACAGGTTAACTTTAGGTCACAGTCTTTTGGGCTATTACGCTAGCCCAAGATGGGGGACCTTCTCTCTCTTTTTTTTTTTTTTTTTTTTTTAAGTACTGGAGATTGAACTCAGGGGCACTTGACCAGAGCCACATCCCCAGCCCTATTTTGTGTTTTATGTAAAGACAGGGTCTCACTGAGTTGCTTAGCACCTTGCCATTGCTGAGGCTGGCTTTGAACTCGCGATTCTCCTGTCTCAGCCTCCCTAAGTGCTCCGATTATAGGCTTGCGCCACTTCCCCCCCACCCCCCGCTGAGGACCTTCTCTTTAGGGGCTTGAATTCCCCTTGTGGTCGCCTGGCTTACTCCCTTTAACCACAAGATGGCCCAGCTTCACCTCACGAGGAGGGTGGTCACCTCCCTTCCGCCTTTCCCATCCTGTCCCCAAGCGCTGTCTCTCCCTCATATAGCAGTCAGCAAAGGTGGGAGCAGTGGGCAGGTACAGGCAGACAAGAGTGGTGGGGATCAAGACCTGGCTGGGGAGCAAGAGGGACTCATTCATTTCTTTTTCTTTCTTTTCTCTTTAAATATTTTTTTAGTTGTAGATGAATACAATACCTTTATTTTATTCATTTGTTTATATGTGGTGCTGAGAATCGAACCCAGTGCCTCATGCATGCTAGGCAAGCACTCTACCCCATCATTTGAGTCACCACCCCATCATTTGCATCAGTGATGTCTTAAGTGCAAAAATGTTGGTATATATTAAAAATATTCGCCGGGAGCTGGACGCGGTGTCGCAAGTCTATAATCCCAGCACTTAGGGAGGCTGAGTCAGGAGAATCGCGAGTTCAAAGCCAGCCTCAGCAATGGCGAGGTGCTAAGCAACTCAGTGAGACCCTGTCTGTACATAAAACACAAAATAGGGCTGGGGATGAGGCTCAGTGGTCGAGTCTCCCTGAGTTCAATCCTTGGTACCAGAACAAAAAGAAAAAGAAAAAAAAAAAAAAGACAATACATGTATCACCAGCATCCTAGGCCCAAGGCCTGACTCCTAAAGTCCCAGCTAACCAGGAATGACCACTTGCCACCCAAAAAACAAGCAGAAAAGTTAATGGTGAAAAGCAGAAAAGGAATCTTTAGCTGATGTGGCCATCCTGGGAAGACAAAGGGAAACCCAGCATCTCAGCCTCATCCCCGGGGTGCTGACAGGAACTCAAGTTAAATGGAGGAGGAAGTGGGGTGGGGGTAGGCGCGGGGGAGGTCTGCTCAGTTAAGCAGCCTTGGTCAAACTGCCCTCTGGTTCATCATTCAGGCCTGGTTCTGTGAAGTGGCTCCAGAGAAGTCCTTATCACTCCCAGGTCCCATTTCCACTTGCCCCTCAGATCGTGTGTCTCTCAGTCTCGTGATCCTAGGAGGGTGCAATGACTGGGGGTTTCTAGGCACCGCTTCAGGGGTCTGAAACAAGACGCTGCAAATCTTGCCTCAGTCTTCCAGGGGGGCATGATAGGCTAGGTGAATTTAGGGCAAGTGAACCTCATATTACTGTTTTTTAGATGAACACTCCTTAAAGGATTAACATGCATATATGCAGACCAAAGTTTAAGTTAATAAGAGACAGAAACGAAATGAAGGCAGAGATGCCAGGCTCCACCCTGCTTTCAGTCACCCAAACAGCATCTGCAGGCCTGAATGGAGAGTCTCTGTTGTTAGCAAAGGCAGCCCCTCTCAGTCCCGGGGTGCACATAACTCAGCTGTGGGAGGAGTTGGAATATAACTGGGCAACTGCCCCGGGCCAGACTCTCCTCCCCACTGTAAGGGTTAGGGCTGGACCAGACACAGCACACCTCATGCAACCAAGAGATCTTTATTCATGGAGATCAGTGCAGGTGGATGTCGGGGGAGAAAAAAGGGGAGAGTGAGTGTGGAGCACGGGATTTTATAGGGCCTGCGGTAAATGCTTTGTGGACTATGGATTGGTGGTCTGGTTGTGACACCCCTGAGGTCACTTCTAGGAGTCGAATGTTAGGGTTTAACTTAGGCGGGAGGGGTTTAACTTGGGCAGGAAGCTCGGGCAGGAAACTGCCTTTGGCTTTAGAGAAGGGAGGACCTAAACTGGGTATGGGGAAGCCTGTTTCTACCTTACACCTACCTCTCCTCTGTCTCTTCTCTCTCATTCCTCTGTGCATTTCATGTCTACTATTGATCTTGCCTATGACGAATAGAAACCTGGCGGCCCATGCTGGGTGTCCGAGAGGAACTGAAGTCCCACCCAGAGAACTCGATTGGCCAGTTTGGGTCAGGGGCTCAGCCTTAGGCCATGTGAGAAAAGATGTCAGCTTCCATTTGAATTATATGCTAAGAATGAGGTGAGGCACAGAAAAAGAGGAAGAGCTGCTAAGTGATACAACTAAATACCCCCAAGTTGAAGCTTTCCCCATTCAACACCACACAGCCATCCCATGCCCAAGCCCCATTAGGGGACTGGCAGCTATGAAACCCAACACTGGGGCAGGCTGTGTCCAGTGACATCCATCAGTTCTGGATATGAATCCATGAGATCCTGAGAACCACTCCTATGCCAGTGTAAATAATATAGGGAAGCCGGGCGCATCGGCGCACGCCTGGAATCCCAGCCCTCTAGAGGCTGAAGCAGGAGGATCGTGATTTCAAAACCAGCCTCGGCAACTCAACGAGACCTTATGCAACTTAGTGAGACCCTGTCTCAAAATAAAAAAGGGCTGGGGATGTGGCTCAGTGGTTAAGCACCCCTAGATTCAGTCCCTGGTACCAAAAAACATGAGGAGCTCATAAATAGAGGAGAAACATAATACTGTATAATCCTAGCTGCTGGAACAGTATGGTTGCAGTGGTCCTGGCAAGAGGGCCACCCGATGCCTCTAGCCTTTCCTGAACGGCCAGAGGTGGGCTGCACAGCAATGTTCTGCAAGGCGGGTCTGGAGATGAGAATCCTTCTGTCTAGATATCCCACTATCCCTAGGGCAGTATCCACATCTGCAGGTTCAAACTGACAGATATCACAGCCACATTCCAGCCTCTGGGTGGGGGGAAGATGGGCAAGGAATGTTCTAGAAATGTCACTTGAAGTTGCCCATGGCACCTATCACTTCTGCTCACACCCACTGAGGAAAGAAAACCTCAGATCCTCCTGCTGTCTTTGCTTCCAGTCACTCCATGCAGGAGTACCACACTCAAAGGGCCCTCTTCGACAGGGTTCTGGAGCGGGCCAACTGTTCCCAAGAGCTGGCCTCCGTACCTGCCCATCCCTGCGCCTCATCTCCGTGGCAGCTGTTGAGGCACCTGAACAATAGTCTGGGTGGGAAGGTGACAAGTGACACCCTTAATCAGATCTTTGCCATAGAGGAATATTAATGGTGGGTGATACAGCCTGCCCTTCAGGTTTTGGCAGGGTGCAGCTTTACCAGTCTTCCACAGACTAGCAAGGGCCATCAGCCTGTCATTGTGCCGCATCTGTCTGTGCCTTTATTGATATCACCCAACCATTAAACCAATGCCACAGAGTTTAGGGGTTTTTTTTTTCTGGTTTTGTTGTTTTTTGTTTTTTTTTTTCTTTTCATACCAAGGATTGAACCCAGAGGCACTTAACCCCTAAGCCACATCCCCAGCCCTCTTGGCTTTTATGTTAAGACAGGGTCTTGCTAAGTCCCTAGGGACTCTTTAAGTTGCTGAGGTTGGTCTCAAACTTATGAACCTCCTCCTGCCTCAGTCACTGGACTGACAGGTGTGTGCCACCAAGCCCAGCTTTAAATGTTTTTTTTTTTTAATATTTTATTTTTTTTTTTGGTACTAGGGATTGAACTCAGGGGTACTCGACCACTGAGCCACCTCCCCAGCCCTATTTTGTGCTTTATGTACAGACAGGGTCTCACTGAGTTGCTTAGCACCTCACCATTGCTGAGGCTGGCTTTGAACTCGCGATTCTCCTGTCTCAGCCTCTCTAAGTGCTGGGATTACAGGCTTGAGCCACCGCGCCCGGCTACTATAAATGTTTTTGTTAAAGTTGTATCTCACTTTCTGTATTCACTGAGTATAGGCTATACTGCTGTAACAAAAAGTTCTCAAAATACAGTCACTTGAATATGATAGAATTCTATTTTTTTTCTGACGTAACAATTGGAGTAAGTAGTTGGCCTAGAGCCAATAGGCAGCTCTGCTCTGTGAGTTGACGAAGGTCTCAAGTCCTTTCTCTCTTGTTACTTCTCCATTCCTATGACATACACCTCATGGTCAAAGTTGTCCCATTCCATCCACCCCCACCTCCCAGCTTATGGAAAAGGAAAAGAAAGGAAATAAGAGGTAAGCAATCTCATTAAAGAAAACGTGACCCACAAGTTCCCCATGTCACTTTGGGCCACATCCTGTAGGCCTAAATTCAGTCATCACATGGCCACACTATGCTCCAAGGGAGTTCTGGGAAATGTGGTATCTAGATGAGGATGCGCCGTGTGATCAGCCACACTGGAAGGGGAGCCACTTCTATCACTTAGAGGAAGAAATAGGAAATGGACACTGGAGAGGTAATTAATATCTCTGTCTCAGGAAGAAAGCAATTACAGAGAGTGATGGAGACCACACTCCACGTCCTGACGGTCGGGAGACAGCCTGGCTCCCAGGGCCATTTTTTCATGATCTCAATTCCTGAAAATGGGGAGTTTCCCAGTCAGCCGACCTGGCTGTGCCACCGTTTTATCTCCTGGGAGCACCCCTGGCTCACTATCCCCCAGGAGCAGCCCTGAGAGGGGCACTGAGAAGGACTCTCACTGAGGGTGTCGGGCCACCTTCGCAACTCACCTCCCACGGGAGGCTCCAGGATTGCCCCGGGCTTGTGCCATCGTGGCCCTTCTGCGAAGCTTGGGAGTTTTCTGTTAGTCGATGTCTTGGTTTGGACGGTGGCTTTGCAACAGGACTCACACAGAAGCCTGGCTGAACTCAGGCTGCAGGTAACATTGATGAGCATGTTGCCCATCCCTGAGCTTCAAACCAGGGCCTCTTTTTTTGGGGCAGCTACAAGACATCACAGACTCCATGGCTTATAAACAGCAGAACTGTGCTTCTCGCAGTTCTGGGGGTTGGGAAGTCCAAGACGAGGCGCTGCTGGCAAGTGTCTGGAGAGGGCCGCCTTTTTCACAGATGGTGCCTCCTCACTGTGTCCTCACATGGCAGAGGGGCGAGGCAGTTCTTTGGGTCTCCTTTAAAGGCACTTATTTCATCCATGCAGATCAGTCCCCTTCATTAGGTCCTCATGACCTGGTCACCTCCACAAAGGCCCCATCTCCTAAGACCATTGCTTTGGGATTAGGATTCAACATACAAAAACGAGAGCCACACAAGTCCAACCACTGCAGGCTCGCACCTCGTGGTTTCCCACTGTCAGATCCAGGCCTGGGGGCTCTGTTGACTGTGAGCGCAAAAGACCGGGAAGAATGCAAACGTCACAGATCATTTCAGGCTTTATTCAGGAACAGGACTACACCTACGGAGCTAGACCCACTTTCCGGGTGGAAAATGAGCCACCGAACAAAGAAAAGGACTGGGTTTATATAGGTTGTCCCGGGAAGTGGTCTGGTGAGCATATGAGTTTTCCTGGACATTTAGGAATTTGGAGTTTGTTTCATCAATCAATGAAATGGTCAGTTTTAGTGCTCAGGAATTTGAGCTCTTGGATCAAGGGTCCTGTGTTCTGCAAGCCAGTGCCTGCCCAAGTTTATCACCCCAGTGTGGTGAGACACTCCTTCCTGCCTGCGATTAGCACCAGGAAGATATTTGTCGGGGGAAGTGAAAGCTGTCAGTGTATGGTTGTTCTTTTTTCTTTTTCTCAGGCTACATTATTTTCAGTTCCCACACCTCTTCTTGATCTTATTTATTTTCCACTTATTTATTTAATTTTGGTGCTGGGAATTAAACCCACGGCCTTACATGTGCTAGGCACGCGCCATGCTGAGCCACACTCCCAGCCCTCTGCTCACCTTCTTAAACCTCAGCACCTCCCTTGACCTTCACCTCTGCAGCGGTGGTGAGGCTGCTCAACCTGCCCTGTGCCTGCCCCCGCCCACAGGTCGTGTGTCAGGATGGAGGCACAGCAAGCGTCCTTGGCAAGGGCCACTGCACATGGGCCCAGGGTCCCCAGTGCTCCAGGTCCAGTTGCCCTTTCCTCCTCCCACCTTGTGTGTTGGTCCCTCCTGTCCTGGAGTGGGGCACCTCCTAGCCTACCTGCACAGGAAGTGGCTCTGCTGGACAGAATGCCAGGCTGTCCTCTCTCCTCAGGGTGCAACGTAGAAAATGCCTCCTACCCCCTGAGTGTCTGTGCTGAGCGGACTGCCATCCAGAAAGCCGTCTCCGAGGGACACAAGGATTTCAAGGCCATTGTTATCTGCAGGTGAGTGGGAGAGGTGAGCGCAGCCCTTCGGCCAGTGCCCCACGCACCTGCCATGTGTTCGCCCACTCCTCTGCACTTCTGTGTGCCAGGCACGGGTTCAGGACCTGCCGGGTCTGAGGGTAAGGAGATAAATAAGAAGTGGACTCCATCCAGAGAGCTGCCACACAGCAAGGCGACGCTAACGCAAGAGCAGGTGTTCCCTTCCAACAGCACAAAGTACAACAGAAAGGCAGCACAGAAACCCAAACCTGCAGGGACCTGACGGTCACCTGGTTTAGATTCCCTTTGACAGCTGGAAAACAAAACAAAACAAAACAAGGCCCAGAGAGGTCAAGCAACTTTACTAGGAGTTAGTGACAGAGTGGGACAAAACCCAAGTCCCAGAGTGTCACTCCAGGGCCATCCCACCGCGCCATGCTATGCCAGGTCAGCTGCTACTAACCCTGCCATAAGCCACACTTATCTCCAGGCACCAGAAGCAGGATACGGACCTATGGGAGGGGTGGCTGCCAGATGAGCATTGAGTGTGCTTCAAACTTACCCAGCTCCAGCCCAGGTTCTGGAAAAACCCCAGCCAAGTCTCTCTGTGCCCCAGACACAAATGTCCTTGTTCCTGGGCAACTACCCTCAAGGTGGGCTCGCTGACTTTTTACTGGCCCTGGACCCAAATACGGTGGCTGTGGGATTCACCTATGAATGACCTCTTTTACTGATTTGGACTCTGTTGATTTAATGATCCGGTGGCAAGTTGCTTTGGGTATACTTGTGCGTGTTCCCGGAGAGTGTCATTAGTGAGTTAATGACATGGGAAAGGTTAGCCCACCCAGAAAGAGGCTCCGTGGCTGACCAAGCCTTGGTCTTTGGGGGTATGTGGCTGCCTAGGTCACATGCTGTGGGCAAGGTGGTCCTCCCGTGGGATGGAGCATCTTCCTGGCTGACAAGCAGCCGCCCAGAGCAAGGCGGGTGAGCATGGCACCCTAAGAACAGGCCACCGGGCTTTTCTTTCTTTTTTAAAAAAATATTTTTTAGTTGTCAATGGACCTTTATTTTATTTATTTATATGTAGTGCTGAGCATTGAACCAGTGCCTCACACATGCTAGGCGAGTGCTCTACCACTGAGCCACAACCCAGCCTCTATGGGGCTTTTCTAAGACCCTGAGCTCCTGTGGGCTGGCCCAGAGATGGGCCAGGTTACTCCAGGTTTGTTTCTGGCAGCTGGAGCCAAGGGTACACTGAGGGAGAAAGGCAGATGTGTGGCTATCAGAATGTGAGTTGCAACTAATGAAAAAAAAAAAAAAGATCAGAGAAATAACTCAATTTCAAAGTTGATCCAAAACAAAAAAAAATGATATTCTGGTGAAAGAGAGACCAAAGTCAACACAAAGATAACGGAGCAGTAGCTGTTAGAATTTTCCAGGTGAAAGCCTTTTTCTCTTGGTCATTATCTACTTTTAAACATGACTAGGTCTTGCTACCAACGATTAGCATATGTCCTTATTTACACATAACCTCCATCTCCGCAGTGCCCACTCTCCTACTCCCGTGATTCACCCTGTGCCTGTGTCCCCAAGCCAGGAATGCGATCACTGTTGCTCTACTAGTTGATAAATCGAGAGTATGGATTTAGAGGATGGATGGGAAAGGCCAGCCCCCTGGTTAACACTGGACAAGGCTGAACAGTCCCTGCGGTCTCTAAGGATGGACACTGCACCCAGGAAAGGTGCATGTGTCCACAGAGTCAGGGTGGACTTTGCTCACAGAGAGAGAAGCTTACCTGCCAGAGTCCCAGCTGCAGTCATCACGGCCAATAGGTGTCCAGGCTGTCCAGTCTGACAAGCAGAGGTCAGCATGGGATCAAGGTCGGCACCAACCAGAGAACTCAAACTCCCAGCAAAAGCAGGCAGGGAGGGGGAGGGGCGGGGAGAAGAGGGAGGCACAGAGGGACTCTCGGCAGGGATGGGGAGCAAAGGTTAAAGCTCAGGCACCAGAGTTAGCAAGCCCTTGGTTCAAATCCTGCTCTACTGTGAACTGCGGGCATGGCACCATGGTCTCTGAGCTGACTTTTTTTTTTTTTGTTACCAGGGATTGAGCTCAGGGGCACTTGACCACTGAGCCACATCCTCAGCCCTATTTTGTGTTTTTATGTAGAGACAGGGTCTCATTGAGTTGCTTAGTGCCTTGCCGTTGCTGAGGCTGGCTTTGAACTCGTGATCCTCCTGTCTCAGCCTCCCTAAGTGCTGGGATTACAGGTGTGTGCCACTGTGCCCGGCTAGGCAAGCGATTTTCCACTGAGCTACAACCTCGGCCCCTCTGAGCTGACTCTTGATCTGTGAAATGGGGAGAGTATCATCTGTCCATCAGGCTGTCCCAAGGTCTCCTGAAATGATTTCTGTAAAGTTCCTGGAGCAGAACATGTCACAATTTCAAACTATGGTTTTGAAGTTATCATTCTTACTTCTGCGGGTGCAAGGTCACCAAAGGCAGAATGAACGGATTCTGGATTCTTATCCCAGCTCTGCCACTCACTTGCTCTGTGACCCTGGGCAAGTGACCTCAGCTTTCATGATCTCTAACACATAAGTAAGAAGAGTACCTGCAGAGCCTCACCCCTTGCAGGGGTGTTGGGAAATAAGTGATCTAGAGCACATAGGGCCCTTGGCACGGTGCCTGGCACAGAGGGGCACAGTGTAAGCATGAGCCATTGTTATTCTCAGAACTATGCTCCTGGTCACACCATCTTGTGACTTTCAGTAGTTGAACCCTGGCTCAAATCTAACTTTCCTATAGAATACGTGATTGCCCCCCTTGAATGACCTGATCAAGTCACCATGTTCAAGGAGTGGTTCATTAGGTAGTTGACAGAGCATGTCACAAGACTGAAAGGAAGTGGCAAGCTCAGCAGAGGCCAGATCATATAAGGTCTCAAAGGTCATGGAGGGAGGCTGAATTTCACCTGGAGTTCTCTCCCAGGGCCCTGCCCACCATTTGTCTTTGTTACCTCATTTACATTCAGATTCATTCTCCCTCTCCCGTGAAGGATGGGACTTCCCTGTTGTCTTTGTGGATCTTTTTTCTTGACTGCCTGGCTCAGAGCGGGTTCTTGGTCAACAGGGCTAGAACGAAGCAAGACATAACACAGTCCAGCCTTAAAGGCTTATGAGAGACTTCCATGGTGTAAGAGCTGCCACTCGATACTGCAAGGGTCAACTTAGCTCGGGGACCTCCTGGGCGGGAGTCCCCACTCTTTTCTGTTCCTATGGTCTTTTCTTCTGAAACTGGAATTATGCTCAGAGAGAACCCCACCTTTCTGTGGAATAGGTAATTATCAGGAAGATTGAATAAAATAGTACCCCAGCACCCCCTGTCCCCTCAGCCTCTTTATCCCGTTCATAGCACCCATCCCACCTCCCCTTGATACTTGGTTGGTGGGTGGGTGGTCTGCTCGCCTGCCTAGTCTGTAAACCCCTGAGCACAGTGAATCTTGTCTGTTTCATTCACTGCTATGTCCCAGCACCAATGACAGTGCCTGGCACATAGCAGGTGCTCACTAAATATCGGTCTGAAATGAGGCAATACATACAGTGTACTTTTCATGATGCTCTGCACATTCTTGGCACATGTTAAACAGTTATTGGTAACATATAATAAGATAAGTTATAAAAATGCTCTATAGAACACATGAAATGTGATAAGGTACTGAAACTGTGACAGAGATTATGTATGCAAGGAATCAGTACAGGCGATTGCAATGTGAGTACAACATCAAGTTTACAAGCCTGGTAGACACAGTAGCTCGTTTTGTTTTCTCGCATTCCTACAAAGTACATGACTTCATTCCCCATGTTTTATAGGCCAAGAAATAAGGATGGGTTAAAAATGACTTCAAGTCACACAGAGGTAGCAAAAGGAGGGGACAAAAACCAAAGTTTAAATCTCTTCTTCTTTCAGGGCTGACTGTAGGTGTTTGAATTCTCAGAAGCAGGCCCAGGCTCTAAGCCTCTCCTCTCCAGGCTTTCTTAGATGGGAGGAGCCTGTTTTACTCTTTGAGTCGCCTGCATCTGGTTCTTTCATTCCTCAGGGACTTTGCACATACTCTTTTTACATTTCCTTTGCCTAGGACACAGAAAAACCCAGGCTTCAGAAGGGCATCCGTGTTACTTCATCTCACTGACCCTGTTTCCTCTGTAAAACGACCATTCTGACACGCAGGTTGCTCTGAAAGTTAAATGAAATAATGTATGTCAAATGCCTGGGGTAGTAGTCGCTCACTCAATGGTGATGTATGAACTCTACTGTTCCTCCAAGGATAGGGTCAAAGGCCACCTCCTCTATAAAATATTCACTCACTCTGGTGGCGGGGCTTGTCTCCCTCTTGCTCTGTGTTCTGACTACATTTTGTTTAAAATAACGTCCAGTTTTCTGTTACCTGCTGGGTTGAGCCATCTCTTGAAGGCCAGAGGCAAATTCTGCTCAACCCCTGTAACTCCAGAGGGTGAGTGGCGCTTTCACTAAACACTGAATGTGCTGAAGAGAACCCCGTTCCTGCCCTGACCTCACATGTGGACATGTGGGAAGCAGCCAAGTCGCCTCCTCAGCCTCTGGGACATCACATGTCTGAATCAGGAGCTGCCCCGGGCTCTGACCCGACCTGGAATGGGGCAGGAACTCAGCACCTGTATCTTAGCTCTTGTTTGATGCCATGGGACACCCTGATCTGAGTTCCAATCTCTTTTTCCCAGTAACTTGCCAGATGACTTCAGCTCTCCATGCGGGGCCTGCAGGCAAGTGATGAGAGAGGTAAGAACCCCCTGTTCCTGGAGCAGAAGCCCCTGCCCGCTGGCCGTCCAGGCTGCGGAAACCCAGCTGTTGGCCAACTCCGAGGTCTCCCCAAACCTCATGAGTCACTGGCAATGGTTCCTTCTTCCGCCAAATACTGACAAAGTGGGTGTCATTGGTGCCAGACCCTGAGCCAGCGCTGGGGACACACAAGTCAGGCCTGTGAGCTCACGGCCTGAGGCCAGAGGTGCACAATAAACAAGGAGGTCATTAAGAAAGCAGCCGTGGGACTGGGGTTGTGGTACAGTGGTAGCGTGCTCGCCTAGCACACACGAGGCACTGGGTTCGATCCTCAGCACCACATAAAAATAAAATAAAGATATTCTGTCCACTTATAACCAAAAAGTAAATATTTAGAAAAGAAAAGAGAGCAGCCGTTTCTGAGAGTGAGGAGGCAAGAGTGAGAAACTGACGGAAAAGGAGTCAAGTGACGGAGGAGCAGTGAGGGACACTCCAGGTCAGGGTCTGCAGACCCCAGCCTGTGGGCCACAGCTGGCCTGCCACTGGATTTTATAAAGTTTTATTGGAACCCCGCTACACCCATCATTGATGTACCATCTTTGGCCACTGTCCCTTCGAGAGCAGAGCCGAGCAGTGACACAGAAGCCACGTGATACTTACTGCCTGGCCTTGGGACAGAGGAGGTGGGCCGACCCTGCTCTAGATGGCCAGAAAGGCCTCTCATTGGAGATGGCATTTGAGCAGAAATCCAAATCATGAGACATAATGAGGGAAACGTCTCGAGGAGTTTTCCAGATACAGTATTGCCAAAAGCTCGGTCCTTGTCCCCGATGCCAATCCAATAACGAGGACACGGTTTTGAGAAAAAGGAAAAAGATGGTTTATTGCTTTGCTAACAAAGGAGAAGCATAGGGGACTCCTGTCCCAAAGGCTATGATTCTGCCCATCCACAGGAACAGGGGGCTTTTGTAGAGGTGATTCAGAGAAAATGAGAATAGGAGGAAAGATCAGGGAGGAGAAGTTTAGGGAAAAGAAGATTGGGAAAAAGGAAAAAAAAAAAAACAAACATTTAGTTTCAAAGCCATGAGTGATACAGTGGAAGCATCAAGTGAACCTCTGTTACAAAGAAAGCAGAAAGTTCACCCCCAGGTGCTTGGTGAGTTTGATACAGAGCAAGAACCAAAGGGCCCCGGGCGTGGGGAGTGTGGGGGATGGTGGGATGTGGGGTCAGAGGTGGTGTGGGCAGGGGTCAGAGTGCACAAGAGAGAGGGCATGTTTAATTCCAGGAATAACAGGAACTGAATACACCTAACAGTGGTTCAAAAGCCAACTTTTATGTTATGTGTATGTTGCCACATTTTTTAAAAAACAGTTTTAGTTGTTGATAGGTATTTATTAATTTATTTATATATTGGGCTGAGAGTCGAACTCAGTCCTCACACATGCTAGGCAAGAGCTCTACCACCGAGCCACAACCCCAGGCCTATTGCCACATTTTTAAAAGTTGAAAAAAGAAGAGAATGAAGGGAAGCTGAGGACGTTCGCAAGAAAGAACATCTAGGTTGCGATGTGTGTGTTACAAACCGAGGGAAGGCTATGATTCCGTCAACTCTGAAAACAAAGGGGTGGCTTAGACCACAGGCTCTTTATCTGGGCCAGGTGGGTTTTTTGATGTTTATGTGAACACTGGGGGCAGGGAACATCAGTGACCCTTGTGGATTCTCAAAGAAAACGTGTCCTTTGGAATCCCCAAAGACAAGTGCCACCAGCCCAGAGTCCCACACTGGGCCCTTGAGTTCTGGTGCAACATAATCAACTGCTCTAAACACTGCTGCTTATCTGGCCCCCACCCAGAGCCC
Organism: Geosciurus inauris; assembly: GCA_004024805.1. Classification (NCBI taxonomy): domain Eukaryota; kingdom Metazoa; phylum Chordata; class Mammalia; order Rodentia; family Sciuridae; genus Geosciurus; species Geosciurus inauris. The sequence continues at coordinate 42,238 of PVHX01008265.1, read as the reverse complement.
AGGAGGGAAGTGGGTGCCATCATCCTTAGTTCCAGATAAGCCCTCTGAGAAGGGTCAGAGAAGCAGAGCGTCCAGCCCGTGATGAGCTGGCATCAGGGTCCAGCTCCGTCTCCTCCATGGCCTCCTGGCCCCGCTGTCTTCACGCTTCTGTACACTGGGCACACCGTGAAGGCACGTCCTGGGACTCTGCCTCGAAGAGGCTGCTCGCTCCTCTTTCCAAGCTGTGTTGGGGGCGAGGGCATGGTGTCTGCTGGTGCTTATGCCTCGGGGCTTCGGAGCATCTGGCGGCCGCAAACCCCTCCATCCTCCTCTGCTCCTCGCCAGGACTGCGAGCCCGGCAGAGCTTGCAGAACACATTTCCCAAATCCAGATGAAAAATGCCACCCTGAAGGCACTGAATTCACACTATGGCACTCTAGAGGGGCAGGCACAGCTCCCCAGCTCAGTGGCAGTGCCTAAGGTCACTTAAGGAATGCGCAGCAGGACGCCAGTCGCTGGCTCCCAAAGCCCCAGCTCGGCCCCACTGCTCGTGACTGTCTTCTCCAAAGAGATTAGCGGCTGGCACAAGAGCAGGCAATGATATAGCCAAGGAGGGAGAGGCCAAACTGAAGCCCAACTGCAAAGAAAAGATGTGGCCTGGGGCCCAGGACCTGGCACTCAGATCCTCCTGCATTCAGTTTTTGTCCATGCCCTCAGGCAAAGCCTGCCAGGCAGAACAAGTTCCTCCCTTAAAACATGAGTTCTGAAAAAGCCAGAAGATTGATGGTGTCTGTGAATCACTTGGTGATTCAGACAGAAGCATGGAAGGATAGATGGCTGAAAACCCGAGCAGTCACTGGCAGTCAGCATGACCTAGCAGAAGGGCTGCCTTTAACTGGGCACCTACTATGTGCCTTTCCCTGAATTGTCTCTAAATCTCACCACACCTGGCCAGGGAGAGGCTGGGTCTGTTGACTCCAGCCCCAGGGTTCTCTCCATGATGCCCACCTACCAACCTGCCTCGCACATTCTCCCATCTCTGAAACTCTCATGAATCAAGACACTGAGCTCCAAAGAGTTATTTGCCCAAGGTCACAGAGCAAGCAAGTGCTGTTCCTCACAGCGCACGAGGAAGATGGGGAGTGTTAGCTCACTGGTCCCTGTAAGCCTCAGTCTCCTCATCTGTAAAATAGGCCTAACAGTGTCTCCCTCCAAGAGTACATAGTAAGGCAAGGTGCAGTGCCCAGCGTGTTATGAAGCAGTCATGTGACCTGTCCCATCGAGTCAAGGGCAAACCGTGAGGAAAGCAGGCCTTAGCAGTTTGTCAGGCCTTAGTCATTTGTCATAGCAGAAGGAAGTCCACCTCTGGAGGTTAGATGTCATTTTTACAAAGCCATGGGTGAATCCTCAAAGGAGCACATATTGCCCACCAATAATGTGCCCTGGGGGGTTGGGCCTCTCAATCTTCCTGTGTTGAGGATTTTTGCCATTCCCGTTGTACAGATGGGAAGAATAAGGCACCCAGAGGAACATCAGACAGTAAGTGGTAGAGCCAGACCGAAACCTAGGTCCCTCCTAAGCCCTCGGCCATACGGCCTCCCCCACCCTGGCTTTGCCTCTTTTCCAGTTTGGCACTGACTGGGCCGTGTACATGACCAAGCCGGATGGTACGTATATGGTCAGGACTGTTGAGGAGCTGCTACCTGTTTCCTTTGGGCCTGAGGACCTGCAGAAGACTCACTGAAGGCCACAGAACACCTCCTACACAGGAGGGCCTGGGGTCCCACAGGGGCTTCAGGGGACAGCCACCCAGAAAACTTCATAAAGATGTCCTTGCTGGGGGCTGGGGCTGTAGCTCAGTGGCAGAGGCCTTGCCTCGCATGCGTGAGGCACTGGGTTCGATCCTCAGCACCACATATAAATAACAAATGAATAAAATAAAGATCCATCAACAACTAAAAAATGTTTTTTTAAAATTAAAAAAAAACACAAGATGTCCTTGCTGGCCTGAGGACACCTGGCAAACGGTCCCAGCCAACCAGGGGCATGGTAGGACTGCTTCTCCAACGTCCACTCAAGCACTGTGGTCTTGAACTGAGGGGATGAGGGCTTCTCCGCCATGGGGTTTGGAGCGCTCCATCCACCTCTCCTTCCCATGGCTCTCTTTAAAGCTCCACCTCTGGACGCTGCCCAGCCTGAGGTTCTGGCCTACTCCGGCAACTCTGCTGTCACCACCTCACACAGCCTGATGGCACGGATATGTTTTGCTTTCTATCTCTGTCATTGCTGCAGGTCTTCGGAGGCACAGGGTGTTCTGTCCTTTGAGAAAGACCTGGACATGGGGCTGGGGTTGTGGCTCAGTGGTAGAGCACTTGCCTAGCATGTGTGCGGCACTGGGTTCGATTCTCAGCACTGCATATAAACAAATAAAATCCACTGACAATTTAAAAAATATTAAAAAAAGAAAAAGAAAGCCCTGGACATTGTGCTAGGGAGGAAGCAGGCACCTTGAAACTGTGCCCCTCTCCCATCTGCTACCATTTGTACCTCAACTGGCCCCCAAAGCCCATGTGTGGGTCCCAGCCTGTGGCCCTGCTGAGACAGGTAAAACCTTTAAGAGGCGGGGCCTGGTTGGGAGGTCTTCAGGTGGTTGGCAGCATGACCTAGCAGGGGAGTGTGGGACCCTGGTCTCTCTCTTTGGCTTTCTCAGTGGCTTTTGCTCCCCTCATCCTTCCTGCCATGAGGTGCTGCTTTGCCACAGGCCCAAAGGGAGGGGACAAGCTGATCACTTCTGTGTTCTAGAAGCACAGAAGACTCCGCCATGCACCGAGGTGTTTAGCACAGATGGACCCATGGCCTCCTCATTTATCAAAACAAAGGGAAAGATTATTATCTTCACTTTACCAATAAACAAGTCAAGATTCAGAGGACTCCAGTCAGATGCCCAAAGTCACAAAGCAAGTCAGTGGCAGAGCTGGAATTTGAACTAGGTCTGCCTGACTCCAAGCATTTTTTTCCCTCACTTCCTCACAGCTGGTATGTTTATTTATGAGAGTTTTCATACATCAAATATGCTAAATAATGCAGAGAGGAAAATGTATAAACAGTGTCTGCCCTTGAGCAACAGTCTGACAGGAAAAAGAAGTGTAAATAGGTCTAATGCACAGAAATCACACTGTGGTCCGGCCAGTACCAACAGTAGGCAGGCGCCGTGGGGGGTGTGCTGTGTCCCGGAGGATAAGCAGCACCATGAAGGGGACCGTCCACTTCAGTGGTGCCTTGGTTATCTCTCTCTCTCTCTCACACACACACAGGAAGGTCAGGCCTGAACAGGGCAGGAGTCAAGGATGGCCCTCTGGAGGGGGGCAGTGAGCGCTCCAGATTTCCTTCCAGGAAGAGCTAACTTTGGGGCCAGCTCAGTGGGTGGGATAAAAATAGAACTCAAGTTCCTTTTGTCAAGAAAGAGAAGTAACTGGATGCTATAATTTGGATTTGGAATGTCACCCAACAGCCCATGTGTTGAAGGATTGGTCCCAGGGTGCTTTGGGGAGGTGGTTGTATCATGAGCCAGGCTCTAGCCCTGAGACTCCATGTCATGGAAGAAATGCTCCTCTGTGGGAACACCTGCCTCTGTACCCATCAATGGTTGCTTAGCATAGCATGTTTGGCAACACAAAATGACAATTCCTACTAAAATTATTAAAATTGTTCTCTTTTTGGTTCCCATTTTTCTTGGACAATGTACCCCGTCAGAGAATGATTGTCTAGATATTAGTAACCATTCTTTAACTTGTACTCAACTCGGGTCGTTCTGACCCACTTCCCCTTCTGCTTATGATGTTAGATCTCATGACCTTTGCTTATGGTTTTGAATCATAGTAACAGCCACTTATGATGAATATGGCTTTGAGCTATAAAAGGTGGACTCAAACCCCAGGAGGGGGTCAAAGGGTGTAGACTTGCAGCCTGCCCCTGGGCCAGCCAGCTGGTGGATCTGGACTGGTAGCTGTTGAATAAATATGGTTCCCTCTCCTATTTTAAGATCTACTCGGTGATTTATTGCGATCTCACCATAACAATTGAACCTGTAAAACTTGGGGCCTAGAGAGGGTTAGGCCACTGCGGTCATGCCCTTGGAAGTCCCCCAGCCCCTCCCGCTTCCTGTCTTGTCTGTTTGCTTCCTGGCGGCCATGAAGTGAACAGGCCTGCTCTGCCATGCTCTGCTGCCAAGGCAACAGGGCCAAGTCACCATGGTCTGAAGCCTCTGAATCTCGTGAATCAAAATAAACCTTTTCTCCTTTTCAAAAAGTTGGTTGCTTCGGGTATTTTATCACAGTAATAGAAAGCTTACTACCACACTGAAGGACAGGAAGTGGAAGGTAAAGCTACCTTCATTGGAAGTCTTTTCCAGCCAGATGTTGCTGCCTAGGAAGATTGGTCTTTCTGCAACATCCCCAGATTTACCTGGTGCCCTGGGTGACAGCAGTTGTCCCAACATTTGTTGCTACAGGATGCAAAACTCTAGTCTGCTTTTCATTTGAAATGGCTCTGGGACATTTGGCATACTCTTCCAAATGTTTTCAACAAAATGGGTAGAGAAATTTGAAAAAGAAAAAGCTGGAAAAAAATAGGCCAAGATTAACATCATTTAAAGTTCTGTGTATTGGGAATATGAATGATTTCTTCTTGTATATATTTGTGCTTTTTAAATTTCCAAAACATTAAAAAATTAACAAAAAAAAATAAAGAAAAATGATATAGTGAAATGGTTAAAGGTTTGCACTTTGGAGTTGAACAGGCTCTGAGCCATGTGGCTTAGGGCAAAGTATTTCATTATTCTGGAACTCAAGTTTCCTCATCTGTTAAATGGGAATGACAGAATCCACCTCATGGGATTGTTGTGGGGACGCAATGAAACAATGCAATATCAAGAGTCCACTGTTTGCTGGGCACAGTGTACGTGCCTGTAATCCCAGTGAGTTGGAAGGCGGACACAAGAGGATCATGAGTTCAAAGCCAGCCTCAGCAACAGTGAGGTGCTAAGCAGTGAGACCCTGTCTCTACATAAAACACAAAATAGGGCTGGGGATGTGGCTCAGTGGTCAAATACCCCTGAGTTCAATCCTTGGTACCCCGCCCCCCAAAACAGTCCACTCTTGGGCTGGGGCTGGGGCTCAGTGGTAGAGCACTTGCTCCGCACGCGTGAGGCACTGTGTTTGATCCTCAGCACCACATACAAATATGTAAATAAATAAAGGTTAAAAAATGCTTTAAAAAATCATTTTAAAAATATCCACTCTTTGACCCTCAGGAAAGTCTCCATAAATATCACCTCTTCAGCTTTATTGAGGGTGACAAACTTTGGTCCCGTGAGGATGGGTTTCATTTTTGTAAAAAGTCAACCTTTACAACCAATTGTAAACAACCTTTACAACCAATTTACAACAAACTGATCTTTTACAGCCAATTTGTTGATTCCTTTAATATTTATTAGTGTATGCTAAGGCTGGAACCAGTTCCTGGGGACAGAATAAGACAAAAATCCCTGCCCTCAGGAACCTCTCAGGTTCAGGGGGAAAGTGAGATTTTTTTTGGTACTGGGGATTGAACCAAAAGCACTTTACCACTGAGCTCCATCCCCTGCCCTTTTTGTGTTGCTGAATTACTGAGGCTGCCCTCAAACTTATGATCCTCCTGCCTCAGCCTCCCAAATCGCTGTGATTAGGGGCTTAGAGATCATAGTGCTTCAGGGCAGGTGTCACCCAAGGGGGCAAGACACTCTGGGAGCAAGTGGCAGAGGGAGGGATACTTGCTTCAGGACAAGCCTGCCCAAGAAGGGGGTGTGCCAGCTTCCTTTCTAAAAGGTCTATGCAGTTAGAGGTACATAACGCTTATCCAGGTAAGGACTAGAGTTTGGAGAGGTGTGAAAAAAATAAGGCCTGGCTGCAGGATGGGGCCCACTGTTTTTGCACTTTGTGCCAACAGACTGAGGAAGACACTTGTCAAAGAAAGATTCCAGAAATTATTTGAATGGTGTCCACCTGGAAGAACAGGCCTTACTTGACTATACAGGGGCTAGGACGTTCATTTAAAATAAAAGCATTTCATTTTGCAGTTGAGGATCTGGTTTGCCGAGCAGCACAGGCTTCATATTCAGCACTGTCTGGGTGTCTTCGGATCCTAAAGCACAGTCCCAGATTTCCATGGAAATAAATAGAAGTATGTATGGTCCCACGGCTCTCTCCAGCTGCCACTGACTGCTTATATAAACTGCACAAATCTGTAGGGTTTTCTTTTACACGGCTATAATGACAGACACTGGGGGTACTTCAGTGACTGTGTCTGAAATGAAGCCAGAAAATGTTGTTCAAGAATAAATAGGGGGGTTGGGGATGCAGCTCAGTGGAAGAGTACTTACCTAGTATGTGCAAGGCCCTGGGTTCAATCCCCAGTACCTCAGAAAGGAAGGAAGGGAGGGAGGGAGGGACGGAGGGAGGGAGGGGCTGGGGGTAACACAGTGGTAAAACACCTGCCTAGAATTTGCAAGACCCTAGGTTCCTAGGAAAGACCCATGCCTTGTAATATTTTGTATTTGGATTTTATGGGCACAGAAGCCAATGAGGAAGGAACGCTCAGTTTGCTACATGTTTTACATATATGTATGTATATATATATATACACACACACATATACATATTTATGCACATATATATATAATTTGGTAAAGGAGGAATTAAGAAGGGGGAAAATTAAAATGCTATGACTGATCAGAAAAATAGATAGCATAATAGTTACCTTCATTACCTATTTCTGTGTAATGAATTAACCCCAAATTTAGGAGCTTAGGACAAGGAATATTTATGATCTCAGCTTCTGCTGGCCAGGACTGGGGGCTGAGCCAGGTGCTCTGGCTCAAGGTCTTGGACAGGCAGCAAGGAAGGTGACAGGCAGGGCTGTGTCTCCTCTGAAGACTCGACTGGGGGGGAATCCACTTCAAGGCCAGCTTACACCCTTGCTGTTCCTTAGGAGCTATTGCTGCAGTGACTCAGTCCTTTGCTCCCCCTAGGGCAGCTGACAGTGCAGCTGGCTTCTCTCAGAACAAGCCAGCAAGAGAGCAGGAAGGAAACGAGAGCCTTTGTTACCCTCCACCCAGCAACATCCTGTCACTTTTGACAAGTTCTAATTCTTAGAAGCAAGCCACTGAGGCCCAGCCCACATCCCAGAAGGGATTGCACAAATATGAGGATGTGGGCATTCTCCAGATGTGGAAGTCGAAAGTGCCCATGACCAAGACAAAGAAAGCAAAGACAAAAAGTAGAGAAGGCGGCGGGAGGGTCAGAAGCGGCAGGCCTGGCGAACCCAGGGAAGGAGTCTGAGCTTCTTCCAAAGGGCACCCTCAGCTTCAGGTGGAGGTGGCAAGATCAGTTCTCACCTTAAATAGCTCCATCTGCTAAATCAAGAAATAAAAGAGATGTAAAGAAAACTATCAGAAAAAAAGATAGGTAAAACAATGAAATATTGTCCCTGGGCTGGGGACTAGGCTTAGGGAGGGTGGGGACAGCTGGCTTCTTTTCATTTGAAGCCTATCTCCACGCATTGCCAATGGGGGGGTTGGGTTTGTTTTTGGTTGGTGGCTGGTTTGGGTGGTTCCAGGGATGGAGTCCACGCAAACAGTCTGCCGCTGAGCTATATGCCTGCACTCACGTGCGTTTGTTTTTCTATATCATGTGTACAAATTACCATTACTTCAAATATTTCTTAATTTAAAAAAAATAGGAAGGAAATGCATTGAGCAACTGACTGTGGTGTAAATTCTAGAGGGTGATTGATTGCCACAGTTGGGTCTGTGGGGGAGGTTGCGAGGGGACAGCTCTGACTTTGCCCTCAGGCCTCACTACACACCTTCCCTTTCTTCTCCCCAGAGGGAGTGACTGATGTGACCAAAGTTTGAAAAGCATGTCACAACACCTTCCTATCACCTTTGCCTTGGACATGAGCCTGCCCAGGAGGACTTGTGTTCCCTAATGGCTCTTTTTTTTTTTTTTTTTTGGTACCGGGGATTGAACTCAGGAGCACTCGACCCCTGAGCCACATCCCCAGCCCTATTTTGTGTTTTATGTAGAGACAGGGTCTCACTGAGTTGCTTAGTGCCTCGCCATTGCTGAGGCTGGCTTTGAACTCGCGATTCTCCTGTCTCAGCCTCCCTAAGTGCTGGGATTACAAGCGTG
>PVHX01008265.1:0-33931 GCA_004024805.1 Geosciurus inauris | reverse complement strand
CTAATGGCTCTTAAACAAGGGCTGGGGAACTGGCAGGCCCCAGGTGGGGTGCATCACAACCTCTATCCTTACAGAGCTCATACTGTAGAGGGGGAGGGAGAGAAGAAGCATCTAGTCCAGTCTGGAGAAGGTCAAAGAAGCCTTCTCGGAGAAGGTGACTCAAAGTATTTCAGTACTGCTGAAACATAAAGGGCAGGGCAGGGGCATCAGCAAGAAACACCCTGGAAAAAATAAATAAATAAATAAATAAAATAAAGAAACACCCTGGGACCAAATAGTGAGGAAACTTCCTTATCACACTGGGGAGACATCTCGGGCTTCATCCTGAGGGTCACAGGTAAGGGCAGAAAGCCTGGGAAGGACTTTCTGCATAGGTGACATAGCTGTATTTGTTTTCTGAACAATCACTGTAGGGCAGCAAAAACATCAACTGCACAAACCACTGATCGATTGCCTGAACTTAACAAGGCAACGCTGCCCTGCTCCAGCGCCACCATGTTCTCATCCATCTTGGCCCAGGCAACATGGAAACCTCATTGTCTACCAAGGTCTCAGCAAAACCCCAAAACCTCCAGCCCAGGACTTACAAGTAGCAGGATTGTGATCTGGCTGCAGCTTTGCTCTGTCAACAGTTAGCAAAATCCCCTTCCACCTCAGCTGGCAATTTAGAGACAGTATTACTGAAACACTCTGTGGATAAAAGATATTACTGCTCTGGGAAAATATGTCTGTCTCTTGCCAGGAAGGGACAGAAAGCACTGAAACGGTTCCAAGGGACGCGATCCAGAGAGGGAAGGTCAAACACTCTCCATAGTTCTCTCTCTCTTTTAAGTCTTGGCTTTTCCATTTTTATATTAACATCACCCCCATCCCTTGTCCTTTAGGGAATGTTAAATGATGCTTCTTAGGAATATTATATATTTTACCAAAACTCTGCAGGCTTGCCCACTTGGAGGGAAAGGAACAGAGAAGACACAAGGAGGACCACACAGTGGAGCACAGACCAGATAGGGATCCTGTGGCCTCCTCAGCACCCCTCATCCTCTCATTCTTGCGGCTGAGCAAATCAAAGCCTGCCTGGTACATATCTGATGGGTAGGAAATGTTCTGTGGATCAGTAAGTCTCCTGTATAAAATTTTAAATCTGCAATGTAAACAGATCTCTCAGCATATCCCATATCCTAATTTTCACTTTCTTGGGGTACCACGGCAGAGATGGCAGAGGTTATGGGGGCATCTGGGAATGATCCCTGCCCCTGCCATACCTGAGTGCCACTAAGAAAGATTTCCTTCCCAGGAGAACAGACGGGGATGAATGACTCAGAACCATCATCCCTAGGACAGGCCTGCCCTGGGCCCCCACCACAGGAAGTCTGTGTTTGTACCCTGAGCAATAAGAACCCAGGACCCTGCAATCCCCACCAGAGGCCTCTTTGTGCAGAAACCTGCCTGCTTGCCTTCATTATGGATGTCTGCCAAAGAATCAAGCTTCAAGCCATGCGTGGCTCAGAGATGTCAGAAGCAACTTAAATTTTCTCTACAGAAGGAGACATGAATGAGTCCAGCGGACAATGGAAGGTTAATGAACATCAGTCTGGAGATTTCATTTCCAGCAGGTTACGCATCACAGGTTCTTTAAGTTTGTTCTCGCTTAGGGGAACAAATTCAAAGGCTTATAAAAAATGTACCCCTTAACTCTCAACAACCAACACAATGTCCTTCAGCAAATATGGCTTACAATCTGAGTAGTCTTCACAGACACATGGCAAAAGCTGATGTTCCAGAAGATCAGAGAAAATCCTTGTAGTTAAAATACTAAATATCTCAGAGAACCTCTTATTTCTTCTCTGTAAACATTAATAGTTTTAAACTTTGAGAACTTTGGCCCAGCTGTTTCCATGGGTGAGCCCGTAATCCCAGCAATTTGGGGTTTCTCTGAACTTCTCCTCCTTACTGTTCTCCAGTGGGATCTTTTTCTTAATTTTTTTTTTTTAGTTGTCAATAGATCTATCTATCTATTTATTTATTTATATGTGCTGCCGCGAATCGAACCCAGTGCCTCACACATGCTAGGCAAACGCTCAACCACTGAGCCACAACCCCAGCCTTCCAATGGGATACTTTTAAAAGTATTTAAAATTATAACTTTAAATTGTCAAAGATCAAGCATAAAATCAAAAACAATGTGATTTCCATGTACTTCTATAAATAAATCGAAAATACATCTATTTATGTCTCTCACAAATAAACATGACTGGATATCACAAGGGCCTGGGACTCCTGCCTTCAGGAAGATCCTGACAAGAGAGATCAGCACATGTCCTATGCTAACATAGTGGTCCACCTGGCCAGGGGTCCATCCCATAGCAGCACAACTGGGGGCCAGGACTCTTGAGATGATTGAAGAATCTCTCCTTGGGCAACACCTGCTGTCTATATGTCCTTTGGTATTTAAGGAGAAAGAAAGGGATGGAAAACACCTTCACAGAAGAATCAAAGCAAGGACTGCCCAGGGTGGGACTGTCCCTTAATGTTGGCTGATCTGAAATAGTGGAAGGTATCTTCAATGTTGAGGAAATGGGCTGATTGAAATATATACACCTTCAAGGCAAAGGTCAACTCCAGGTTTATGACGAGACAAATGTATTTGTTTTATTCAAACGTACTTGTTTTAAACCACCAAGTGCCAATGCAGTTTTGTAAACTGTTACCTTTAACAGGTTACTCCATTGTAGGCTCATTTTTCAAAAAATTTAGATCATAAGTGAATTAGACTGAACTTTTCAAAACAGTTTTCATTATATGAAAAAGGTTTTCATTTAAAATGTTTACTGAAATATTCACACAAGGGCTGGGGCATAGCTCCGAGGCAGGGGACATGCTTGGCATGCACTAGGCCCTGGGTTCAATCCTCGGCACCAATATAAAAAGAAAAAAATATATATATTACACAGAAAATTGCAGAAATCATGGTGTACAGTGAGCAAATTTTCATCACACGAACATTCACAGATCTAGAAAGAGAACATCACCAGCACCCAAAAGTCTCTTTCTCTTCCTTTGAGAAACTACCTTTCCAAGGGCACCCACTGTCCTGACCCCTAATATAAATCAGTTGCAACTTTACACAGTGGAATCACAGTGTTTACTCCTTTGGGTCTGCCTGTAACTCACCAGTATGTTTACAAAATGCATCCATGTTGTTGAATATAGTGATGGCCCCTTAGTATTCCATTAAGGAAATATGCCACAACTTACCCAGTCTACTATAGATGGGCAGTTGGGTTATTTCCAGTTTTATATGATGTTGAACAATGTTGCTCTGAACATTCTTGGGGAACATATGTATGCATTTCTGTGAGTCCCTAGGGAGGAGGGAAATGACTGGGTTCCCATTTGTATATCTACATTTACATATCTTATCTCATAGATTTACATATATCTATGTTTAAATCCACCATTTCTTTCTGAAGCATGCAAACAGCCCTGAAATAAGTGGAGTAGGCTGTGCCTTTCTCACAAGCAATGCTGACATGGGTCTCAGATCAGGTAAATGTCCCCTGGCCCCTAAGTTCCCCCAATCACACACACAACAACATGGCCACACCTACAAAAAAAGTTTTGTTATGTCTTTAGGGTCTTTCATTCAGGGTCAGCTTTCAGGTAAGGGACAGATGGATCTAAGACTGCAGGAACATTTGAAAAATGGCAGTGCCACAAAATATACCTCCTCAGCTAAGGGATGACTTGGTGCCTGGTTAAAAAATAACCCACCAAACAAACAAACCATGTAGACTTTGTTTGGATCCCAATATGAATAACTAATACAAAATAATGAGGAAATATTTAAATATGCACTGGGTATTGAATGATATTATGGAGTTAATCTTTTTAGAGATAATAATTGTTTTAAAAAGTTATCTCTTAGAAATAGACACTGAAGTATTAACAAATGAATTAATTGGATATCTGCTTTAAAATAATGGAGCAGGGGATAGGAAGGCTTAAGTGAAGAAAACTAATGGCTGTTGGTAGCTGCTGAAGCTGGGTGATGGTGGTGGGGCTCAAAAACATGATCCTAGGGCTGGGGTTGTGGCTTGGTGGTAGAGCGCTCACCTAACATGCATGAGGCACTGGGTTTGATTTTCAGCACCACATATAAGTAAATAAAGGTCCATCAACAACTAAAAAAAAAAAAAAATATGATCCTATTTTTGTGTATACCTGAAAATTCCAGTTCAAAAAAAGGACAAGAAAAGAAAAAAGAAATCACTCAGTAATGAATCTGTTTATCAGCCATTCCTAACAGCGGCTTGGGCTAAGGGGGCTCTGCCATTAAACAAACCCTGTGACTTCAGGCAAGTCCCTCCCCGACCTGTGGCTTGTTCATCCCTAAATGGTGACCTTTGAACGTGATTTCCCTTGGTGCCAAAAAGCAGACCTGTAGAAGAGCCTGAAAGCACTGGGGAAGGCGAGGACTCAACAGTTGAGGCAACTTTAACCTCAGTTCTAATGCCTGCACGTGGCCTGGAACACAGCCCTTTTTCCACTTACCTATGAAAAATTAAAAGATGCAGAGTCTGGCCCGGTGGCTAATAAATATTTGTTTTCCATTTCCATTTCTCGACTTGGCCCAGAACCAGTGTCCTTTACATCCAAAACCTGGCTGAGCTTGCAACCCTTCCACCTGGTTTAAGTGCACAGCAGCCAGAGGCCACACGCCGCTCTGGTGCGCACACAGCGCCCTCGCGCGTCGGGCTGAGGAACCGCCGTGCGCACCGCCCCGCCCACTGGCGCCCGCGCCTGCGCAGAGACAGCGCCCCCGAAGTTTGTTGACACCCGTGTCCCAGACGCTGGTGGCGGTGGCAGCGGGACCGGGTCGCGGCTTCACCATGGCGGTGCGACAGGCGCTGGGACGCGGCCTGCAACTGGGTCGGTCGCTGCTGCTGCGCTTCACAGCTAAGCCCGGCCCAGCTTACAGCTGGGGAAGGCCCGGCCCGGCGGCCGGCTGGGGCCGCGCAGAGCGCCGGGGCCGGGCCGCAGGACCCGGCGCAGAGCCGCGCGGGCTCGGACTCCCAGACCGCTACCGCTTCTTCCGCCAGTCGGTGGTCGGGCTGGCGGCGCGGCTCCAGCGGCAGTGCGTGGTGCGGGCCCGGGGCGCGGGTCCCTATGGCCGAGCCGTCTTTCTGGCCTTCGGGCTGGGGCTGGGCCTCATAGAGGAGAAGCAGGCGGAGGGCCGGCGGGCGGCGTTGGCCTGTCAGGAGATCCAGGTGAGCGCAGGCTGCGGGCGCAGCTGCCGGAAGCCAGCAGAGCAGGGCTGCTGTTGGAGGCGGGCCTGAGCCCGGCCGGGCAGGGGGCGAACCCTCAGTCAGGCAGGGGCGGAGCCAGGTTCAGGGGCGGGGCTGATGCATGGGTCCTGATCCGGCGTTGGCTAGGCTGTGGTTGGGGGCGTGGCCAGGAGCAGAGTCAAATCTGGGGGCAGGCCCTGAACGGGGAGGGAATAGGGGGTGGTCGGGGGGCGGGCCTTGAGTCTCCTGGCTTGGGCGGGGCTATGAGCAGATCGCTGAGCCTTGATTGGATATTTCCAGGGGCGGGGCAGTAAGCTGGGCGGGGCTAAGCGCATAAGCAGATCCTAGGTGCAGGATTCTGAAGGTGTCCATGGACGAGGGAGGAGCTTTGAGCTGGAGGTGGGGTAGGAGGGCGAAGGTTAAAATCTAGTTTCGCAATATCCTGGAAATTCCTTGGAAATCACTAGTTAGGGTTGATATATTTCACCGTTGCTGATGTCCTGATACCAGGCCAGCACCTCCCATTTCTTTTATTGTCAAAACAGAAGATTTTGGAAAACGTTCTGCTAATTATAGCTCCAGCCACATCATGGCAAGTGGCTTTGTATAATTTTTCTAAAAATGTAATGACAGCTAAGTCATAACACTCAATTCTGAGGTAGTTGTCATCCCCAATTCTTTTTGGAAGGGCACAGGACTCAGATGAAGTGACCTGCTCAAAGTTTCGCAACTAATAAAGGCAGTGCATAAATTCTGGTTTTCCAGAGCATGTGCCCTGAACCACTCAAGCAGGCTGCCTCCTGGGTTTTGCCAAAGGATTAGTCAGTGACATTGCTGAACCACAATAAAAACTATGAATGGCAGGAGAAAACAGACCTAACATTTAGTAAACGTGCATACAGCTATCACTGGCAACTGGATTTGACACATAGGGGTTCTTAGATTTTTTTTAATGCTTAAAATAAATAGCCCAGAGACTTGTGTTTCTGCTCAACCAGAGTCCTGTACTCAGGGTGCTCAGACAAACAGAGCCAAAACCATGTGTATATTTAGAGGGATCTGTTTTAGGACTTGGCTCACTGTGGGCTGGCAAGTCTACAATCTGTGGGGTAGGCCAGCTCTGCAGTTCAAGTGTGAAGGTTGTTGGCGGCCAGAATTCCATCCTCTTAGAGGAAGGTCAGTACTTTCCCTGGAGTTTGGAACTTACTGAGTGAGCACAGCCCTGCGTTTTACAGGTTGGGGCTGAGGGAGCCAGGCTGAGGATCCAGCAGGTGAAGGACCAAGCAGTGTTCCTGGTTTCCAGCCCAGTTCTTGTTCCTCATCAGCACAGTGTCTCACATTTGAGCTCTCACAAGTTTGGGGTGACAGGTGACATCTGGCTTAATCCTCAATCTCAATCCTTGTCTTTTGCCATGGCTTAACTGGCCAAAGCCAAGGGTGGGAAATTTAATAAATTCTGCTTAAAATTAAAGAGACTTCTTTTTCCTTTCCCAGGCTTACCATTCACACACCCTTGTCTCACACTTCATCCTCCTGTGTCTTAAATTTTTAAACTACCCATTAATTTCACATTAGAAATTCAGGAATTTGACTTATTTTGAACAAAATCACCACATCTGATCATACTAGTACTAAAATTCCATGTGGTCAGGCTGGAGTAGGATCGTGGCTGTTCCCAGTTCCTAGATGAAGGCATGTTTGTTTGTTTTTTTAATTTTTTTTTTTAGTTGTAGATGGATACAATATCTTTATTTATTTATTTTTTATGTGGGTGCTGAGGATCAACCCAGTGCCTCATGCATGCGAGGCAAGCGCTCTGCCACTGAGCCACAACCCCAGCCCAAGGCATGTTTTTAAAAAAAAATCCAGTCATAAACAAGACAGAAGGCATGGGTATAAATTTCAGAAAAGGAGATACAGGTGCCAGACAAGCATATGAAAAAGATGTTCCACATCACTAGCCACTTGAGAAATGCACATTTAAAACCGAAGGAGTTTTCTCTGCACATTTACAAAGTTACAGCTAAAAGAAAAAATAATTAGAATACCAAATGCTGGTGAGGATGTGGAGAAACTGGATCTCATATATGTTGCTAGTGGTAATAGCAAATGGAAAGTGATTTGGCAGTTTCTTACAAAACTAAACACACATTTGCCATACTACCATATCATTGCAGTCTTAGGCATTCCCCTGGAGAAATAAAAAACCTGTTCACACAAAACCTATAAAGCAGTTGCTATGGAAAACAGTATAGTGACTCCTCAAATAATTAAAAATAAAATCAGCCTGTAATCCCAGCAGTTCGGGAGGCTGAGGCAGGAGGATCGTGAGTTCAAAGCAATGGCAAGGTTCTAAGCAACTCAGTGAGACCCTGTCTCTAAATAAAACACAAAATAGGGCTGGGGATGTAGCTCAGTGGTCGAGTGCCTCTGTGTTCAATTCCCAGTACCAAAAAAAAAAAAAAAAAAAAAAGAGGTTCTTAGAGTGTCAGTTTTGTAGAAAGTGAAACATTTGTTATCAGACACTGCGGAGAATGGAGAGCTATTGTTTAATGGATACAGAATTTCAGCTTTGCAACAGGAAAAAGTTCTGGCAATGGCTGGTTTGATGGTTACACAACAGTGTGGGTGTACCTAATTCTGCTGAACTGTAGGGCTGAGGTTGTGGCTCAGTGGTAGAGCACTAGCCTAGCACATGGCAGGCACTGGGTTCAATCTTCAGCACTACATAAAAATAAATAAAGGTATTGTGTCTATCTACAACTAAGAAAAATATATTAAATTTTTTTAAATGGTTAAGATGGCAGGAGACTGAGGTGGGAGGATCTGAAGTTCAAGGCCAGCCTCAGCAACTTAGCAAAACCCTGCATCACAATGGACAATGAAAAAACTGGGGAAGTAGCTTAGTGGCAAAGCATCCCTGGGTTCAATCCCTCAATCCCCAGTACCACAAAAACAAAAAAGAAAGAAAGAAAAAAGATGGTAAAATTTGTTAAATGTCACCACAACTTAAATAAATATAACTTTTTAAAGAAGATCCTATACAAAATGATCATAGTAGCATTATTCATGATATCAAAATATTTAAAACAGCCCAAATATCCTTCCACAGGTGAGTGGTTACACAAACTCAGGTACATCCATGATAAAGTACTACTTAGCAGCAACACTATCACCTGTAACTATAAATACAGGTGACAATCTAAGTGACAGTATGCTTGGTGGGAAACAGCAGCACCCAAAAGTTACACACTGTGTGATTCCATTTCCTCAAGTTCCTTGACATGGAAACTACAGAGGTGGAGAACAGGTCAGGGGTGGCCTGGGGACAGGGGTAGGGGCAGGGCTGGTGGTGCAGAGAGAGGAGAGAGCACAGAGAGTTCTTCTGTGCTGAGGGAACTGTTCTGCATCTTGACTGTGGAGATGAGTACATGTATCTGCACATGGCTGGAATTGCATAGGGACACACACGCACACACACACACACACACACACACTCTGCAAGTTTAAAAAAGTGTCCACTGAGTCAGGGCCATCGTTAACAGTACACTGTCTATTTCCTGGTTTTGATATTGTACTACTTCTACATAAGGTGTCACCAGTGGAAGAAGCTGAAGCTGGGGGAAGGGTACAAAGAACTCAGTATTATTTTTTCACAACTCCCTGTGAGTCTACAATTATTTCAAGTAAAAAGTTTTATATATTTTATATATACATAAATATATAATATATTCTTATATAAATATATATATATATATATAAAATGGAGAGAGATTTCTGAAAACCATGGTTGATATGCAATTACTGTACAAAATATTGATTGTGCTCCATAGAGTTTTTATAAACTTATTGGCAAGGTAAGATAAACTTGAATTTTTATTAAAAAGTTCAAAGTTATAGTGAAAGTGTAGTAGCTTATAGTACTTGAGGAATTCTCCAGAAGGAAAGCTGCCATGGGCTGGGACATCAGGGCTGGTTGTAGTGGAAGGAAGCACTTGAGTTGGGCTTGGTGGCTGAGTCGGACTGGGCAGAGCGGAATGTAGACACAGGGTGTGGGGGACTGAGTAGCAAGGAGAGGTGGTTGAGGGTTCAGTATGGACAAGCACAGCCCAGCCTGGCAGAGCTCTTGGACCAGGCACAGTGGCCCCTTGGTATCCACAGGGGATGGGTCCAGGACCCCCCTAGGATACCAAAGTCCTCAGATGCTCAAGTCTCTTATAAAATGACAGTATTTGCATAGAACCTCTGCACATTTTTCTGCATACTTTAAATCATCTCTGGACACCTTAATAATACCTAATGCAATGTAAATACCTTGTTTATGGAATAATGACAAAAAAGTGTACATGTTCAATACAGTGCAGTTTTTTTCTGAGTACTTTCTATCCGTGGTTGGTTGAATCCAGCGATGCAGAACCCGCAAGCAGCCTCCTGTGGGTTTGTGAATGGTCAGTGACATGTGAAGCAACATGGTGTGACCTGGCCTGCAGCCAGCAAAGGGACGGTATGATCATAGGAAGGGTGGAGATGGCTGCTCCATAGGCCCTACCTAGGTGGTGGGTACCATCTCAGCAACCTGGTGCTTGCGCGCGACTGAGCATGAAATTGGAAAAGGGCGTCAGTAGATCAGACCATCAGAAGGCAAAGGGAGAGCCTAAGTGACTGGAGAGATGTCACCGCCACCTGCAGCAGGGCACAGCCCAGATTCGGAGGAAACAGCCCTCTCCTGCCTCAGCACCTGTGCCTCCGTCGGTCTTCTGAGCAGAGTGTGCCGCCAGAGCCCTCCCGGGCAGAGATGGGAAGATGGGACTTGCTAACCACTCACGGATAGTCCCCAACTCACCCCCTTGTCTTCCCAAGTACCCCTGGTAGGCAGGCAAGGGCTTCCCAGAGGAGCAACTTCCACAGGCAGATGTCCAGGTGGAGCCAGCTGGTCGAGGGCAGCCCAGGGGTTTGTTTGTTTGTTTGTTTGTTTTTTAATTGTTTTTAGTTGTTGATGAATTTTTATTTTATTAATTTGTTATCTATATGTGGTGCTGAGGATCGAACCCAGTGCCTCACACACGCTAGGCAAGCACTCTACCACCGAGCTACAGCCCCAGCCCCCAGCCCAGGGGTTTGTACCGCTGCAGGAGCCAGGAGCCCGGGCCTCGTGGCTGACAGGCCATGCTCTGTGCTGGGCTTGAGCAGGCGACCCCAGTGAAGTGAAAAAGTGTCACAAAGAGAGGCAAGATGTGTGCAGGATGGCCTGAACACAGATCCAACCCTTAGCCCACACGGTTACTTTTATTGACCCTGCCTTGCCAATCCTACCCCTTCGTGTCCCTTTCTCGGGACCAGGGCAGACTCCTGGCTCACAGTGCATTCTTTTCTCCTCATAGGCAATTTTTACCCAGAAAAACAAGCCAGTACCTGACCTGCTGGACACGCGACGCTGGCAGGGCTTCCAGCTGGAGGACTATGTGATAGGACAGTCCATTGGCAAGGGCTGCAGTGCTGCTGTGTACGAAGCCACCATGCCTGCACTGTCCCAGCACCTGGAGAGAGCAGAGCCCATTGGGCGTCTTCCAGGGAGAGGCCCAGATGTCACCCTACGAGGAGAGGAGGGGGAGCAGACTCTGGGAGCCCCAACCTTTCCCTTCGCCATCAAGATGATGTGGAACATCTCGGTGAGGACAGGGCCTTTCCTCCTCTAGGCAGGTGTTTCTCAAAATGCCAATCACAGCAGACCTGGTGGAGTTTTTTTCCTGAAGTACCTAGGAAAAGAGAGAGGTTCTCCACAGGAATGGGGCCTGTGTGGTTAGGCTTCCTCATCTTTTGAGAGTCTCAAGCTGCATTTCTCCAATTATAACCTCTCTACAGCTCACCTAGGGATCAGGTTCAAAGGTAGAGTTAGCAAGTCGTCATGGGGCCAGAGAGCCTGAGATTCTTTTCAGCAAGACCCCAGGTGATGCCAGGGCTGCTGGTCAGTGAAGCACACTTTGAGTAGCTGGGCCCAGACAGGTGTTTAGTTCATTTCAGGTCACTGTGTGGCCACTCTGTCCTTCCACCTCCACCCTCCCCCTTCTGTGACCTGCCTCCTGGACAGAAGGAACCTTGCTCCTCTGCTCTGAACCCTCTTAGCCCCACCTCCAGATTAAAGGCTTGTTGTCACCTCCCTGCTCTTAGCTCTAGCAAGGACTCAAGCCTTTTAATCAAAGAGTATTTTTCCACCAAAAAAACAAAAGATTTCTGTCTGTTGAATGTCGAAGCCTTGCCATTGCAACATGGATCCAGAAAAATCAAGACCAGTGTTCTCGCTCCTGCCCACAGCATCCATCCCAAGCTAAGGGGCAGAAGCCCATGCTGGACCCTGGAGCGTACAGTTTCTTGGCAAATTTGGGGTGTGAAGGTTATTAGACTGTTGCACTCCAGGCTGGGTCAACAGCTAACAAGTAGCTGAGTCCTTTGCACGTGAAAACTCCAGTCTTAGAGTCAAACTTCCACTGGTGGAGTGTGGCCAATGTCACACTCACAGAGTAAAGGACTGTCAATTGTTATATGATTTTCTTGATGCTTAACAGGCTGCATAGTCCTGGGAGTAGTTCATAATGCAATGGGTAAAATTAGGTGCTCTTCCTCCTCCTGGGGTTTTGTGTTGTTAGGGGATGGGGAGGGCCGCCCTGTGATCCTGAACAACTTAATCCAGTTGGAGTTTTTCTGACTGTGGTCTGTCTGCCAAAGGGAACCTGCAAAATGAGACTTAGTGACCCAGTGGTCAGTTTTGAGCTGGTAGTGATCAGAGGCATCCATGGGAGGAAGAAGCATCCCACATCCTGGCCAGGCTGGCCTCTCCTCCTGCTCTAGCACCTCTACTGCCAGAGGCATAGAAAGCATCCTTGAATTTGGCATGGATAGCACCTCTCCCCCCCCTCAGAGGGAACTAGTTTTGGCTTGCTGCTGTTTATCTTATCTTGAAGGTCAAAGCCAAACCTAGGCAGCAGCTCTACTGGTCCAGATCATAGGCAGGGCTTGGAACTTGGCATCCCACTTGGTCCCATGTAACTGGATGTATTGTGGATGTTCCAGGCAGGTTCTTCCAGCGAAGCCATCTTTAGGAAGATGAGCCAGGAGCTGGTCCCAGCTAGCCAGGTGGCCCTGGCTGGGGAGTATGGAGCAGTCACTTTCAGGTAAGCGCCCCTGTGCCCACCAGAACCATTGGGTTGACAGAAATATCATCACCAGTATCCTCAGCCCTCGGCACGTGGGTGGTGCCACACGGTGGTTAATAAAGGCTTGCTCAACCATATCAGGGGTGGTGGATTTTCAGTTAGTGGGTAATTCACCTTGGGTAAGATTGAGGATCCTCTGACACCAACTAGGGATGCAGATGGCTAATTCACATTGGAGCAGGTGAGAGAAGGGCATCCAGACATGCCCAATGGGAACGCTGGAAAACAGATCCAGTTCTGACTCCTAAACAACCCACAGGTGCAGCGTCACCTAGTGGTGTAAATGAGCTGTCTCCGCATAGGAGGAAGCTCCAGGAACATCTGCAGATGCCTAAAGGTGCCAAGCGCTTTTTAAAAAGCAAAAGTGACATGTTCCCACAGGAGTGCTCAGTGCAGCGGGAGAACCCATCAAGCAGGAAGCAGAGGTGAGCACAGCAGTGCTGAGCTAATACACCTGCCACGGCCATCCGGCCTCTGCAGCCATGGGGCAGGCGGGGCGACAGTGCACAGCTCCACAGCACAGCTGGACGCCCGAACACAGACACACCCATCTCAAGCCAGGGTGACACATGTCATGACAACAACCCAGGGAGCGACAGCCCAGCACAGTAAATGCTAGAAGAGCACATGCTTGGTCGCCAAGGGAGGGGGGACACGGCAGGGGCGGGGCCGCTTGGGCTACTCCGGGAACAGCCTGAGCTGTCCTTGAAGGATGAAGGGGCGTTACGTAGGCTAAGGAGCCAAGAGAAAGGCTTTCTCAGCAGCGGGAGGAGCGGGGACAGCAGCCTATCTGCAGCCCTCAGTGAAGCCCCGCTCACCCTGGGGACATAGGAGACACTTGTGCTCCCCTTAATGTCCGTATGGGGCCACTGCAGCTCTGTGACAGATGGGAGAGCTGCTTTGTAGGTCTCGGTTTTGAGATAGGAACCTAAGGGCTCGAGTGGAGAGCTGTCCAGGGCTCAGGGCTGTCGTGTGGCTTACGGCCTCGTCATGCAGCAGTGGCTAAGGTGGCTTAGGACTGTCCTCTCCCCACAGCCCTTTGTTGGGGGGAGGGACTCCTGAATGTCAGCTGCTTGGGCCCAGAGTGTCTGTAGGTGGCTCTTGTGTATCGTCAGCTGACATGTGCTCCCACATAGCTGTGAGCATTATGATGTCACCTGCCAGACCTCCCATGTGTAGTGGTCCCTGTCACTCCCCATGTTGTCATGGCATGTGTCACCCTGGCTTGAGATGGGTGTGCCTGTGCCTGTGTTCGGGCATCCAGCTGTGCTGTGGAGCTGTGCACTGCCGCCCCGCCTGCCCCATGGCTGCAGAGGTGGGATGGCCGTGGCAGGTGTATTAGCTTGGCGCTGCTATATTCAGGACAGCCTTGTGACGGGCTCTCACCACTTCACCACCTTATGTCTCATCTTTCCTCAAGTGCACCAGGTGCCTCCTGGGCCTCCTGGGGGTGCATCGTGCTGAACTTGGGCTCTGCAGGTCTCAGCTCAGACTGGCCCGCATATCTCCCTGGCCAGCCCACAGCCTGCCTCAGAGCTCTCTTGGCACCTGCCTGGGCCCATGGCTTCCTGCTGTGGGCCCCATTCTCCTTCCAGCCCAGTGACCTGAGGGCAGGAGCTGTGCTGCGTAGAGTAGGGCGAGTGACATAGGAGAAGGAAAAGGAGCAGCACAAGGACACACCGTGGACGTGGCCACAGGGTACAGGGACGGGCAGGCCTCGCACTCTCTCCTTGCTGTCTCTGCTCATCTCCGCCCTGCCGCATCCCCCTCCACCTCAGCCTCCTTGCTTCCTCCTATGACTCCTGTTTCTGCCAACCTGTGGCCTGCTTCCCCTTGGCTTTCTATGGCTCCATTATGTCCCACGGTGTCCTTCTTCCTCAGCTCCATTGCTGACTGGCAGGCTTCTCCATCCCTCTCCTAAACACAGAATCTACCTGTCCTTTTTCCCACTAACCACCTGGATCTCAGATGTGCCATAGGCTCACTGCCCTTGGGGTAAGTGGTCACCCTAGGTCCAGTCAGCAGACAGAGCCACCCTATCCAAAATACAGCCTCTGCTGGGCATGGTGGCGCATGTCTGTAATTCTGGAAGCATGGGTGGCTGAGGCAGGAGGATCACGAGTTCAAAGCCAGCCTCAGGAACTTAGTGAGGCCCTAAGTAACTCTAGAACCTGTCTCTAAATAAAATAGTTTTAAAAAGGGCTGGAGATGTAGCTCAGTGGTTAATTATCCCTGAGTTCAATCCCCAGTACCAAAAAAATAATAATAATAAATAAAATAAAATAAAAAATACAGTCTCTGAGCCTTACCAAGGCCATGGGTGTGGGGCTTCCTGAAAGAGGAGTGGTCTTGGCAGGCAGGTGACGTCACTGCTTCTAACTGCATCTGTGTCTGTTTCTGCATTCAACAAAGCTGGAACCATGGAGATGACTTAGTCAGGGTCCCTGTCCATACGGAGCTAAAAAAATTACTCAGTGAGCATCCCTCGCCTGTTAGATCACAAACCAATGAGGGCAGGGCCTCTGGCCTGGCCTGTGATTAGCTCTACAGCGAATGTCCAGTACACGGTGTGAAAACAATAGACATTAGTTGAATCAAAAAGTTGTAATAGCCAATACTTGCTGTTTGCTCTGCTGAACGTGGTTTTAGGTACTTTATGTATTTTAACAACTTCATGTGGATGTTTCTACCTTAGACCCCTTTGTACTTGGCTCTGAGCCAAGGGAAGGTAAGTAACTTGGCCAAGGACTTACAGCGCAGACCTGCAGTTCACACCCAGGCTGAGTCCAAGGTCTCTCCACCACTATGTTCTGCCACATGAGAAGGATGGATAGATGAAGGGAGGGACAGATGGGCTGAAGGAGGGACTAGGGTAGTCATCAAATGTGGTGAGCCATCTGCATCGGGTTTTGACCCCAACACTGTGTATAATACCTGGATCCTGGGAAACCTGCAGTAAATATTTGGCAAATAAACAAGTGAATAAATGCAAACCTGTATTTGCTGTGGCCTTAGATCATTACCTTTACAGCTGCTATCTGATACGTTTGTCCCATTTGGCTGAATAGAAAATCCAAGGGAGGCCCCAAGCAGCTGGCGCCTCACCCCAACATCATCCGGGTCCTCCGCGCCTTCACCTCCTCGGTGCCGCTGCTGCCGGGGGCCCTGACTGACTACCCTGACGTGCTGCCCCCAGCTCTGCACCCTGACGGCCTGGGCCACGGGCGCACGCTGTTCCTCGTTATGAAGAAGTAAGTGGCAGGGGCGTAGCAGGACCAGGAGCTGTCTGTCTGCCAGGTGGGAGCTGGTGCCTGCAGGGAGGGTTGCCCTGGGGCTTCAGGTGCAGAGAGCGGGTGGACCTGGGGAAGCCTGGCTGTGCTCTCGGTGGCTCCGCGTGCCCCCGGTGCTTCCCTGTGGCTCGCCTGGCCTGTGAAGCAGCAGTTCCTTCCCCCGGCACTGCCTGACCACTGCGAAGGGTCTAAGGAATTGTCTGCATGGTCACTCAACACGTGGAGCCCCAGAGCTTCCTCGTTTTGGGATTGTGGGTGGGTGGGAACCATAAGAATATGTGAGGACAAGAAAATAAAAAGCCCCCAGAAGGGGAAGAGGGGAGGCCTGACCCTGACTGAACTAGGTGCTGGGGTCCTGCTGTGTGACAGCCACAGGTTCTGTCACCTCCCACCAGCTACCCCTGTACCCTGCGCCAGTACCTGCGTGAGAACACTCCCAGCCCGCGCCTGGCCACCATGATGACCCTGCAGCTACTGGAAGGCGTGGACCATCTGGTCCAGCAGCGTATCGCACACCGAGACCTCAAATCCGACAACATTCTCGTGGAGCTGGGTGCGGGTAGGCTGCCCCCCTCCGGCCACCAGGGAGCTGGGCATTGGGACCCTGGCGCTGGTTTTGATGTTTATGCTCTGTCCTGAGTCATCACGTCCTCACTTAGCTCCACTCACAAGAGACAGGCAGCCCTCCTCAAGAGGCAGGCTCCTCTCTGGGGAAACAGGCAGCTGCCCTGTAACAGCTCCCGACTCCCTCGCCACTGCCCACTTCTGGAACAAGAACTTAGTGCTGCAGTTATTCTTGAATAAAGTAGATAAGAGGTGGCCTTTGGCTCAATAGGAAAAAAAATAGTTTTCAAACAAAGAGTTGTCCAAATGCCAGCCCAACTGCTCCTGGAAGAAATGAGCTCCCACCCCTGGAAGGGTTCTGGCAGAAGCTACCTGCCGAGGAAAGGAGATTCACACTCTGATAAATTTTTAAAATATTTTTTGGAGTTGTAGATGGACAGAATGCCTTTATTTTAATTGTTTATTTTTATGTGATGCTAAGGATTGAACCCAGTGCCTCACATATGCTAGGCAAGTGCTCTGAGCTGGGTGGGGTGGTGCACGCCTGTAATCCCAGCACTTTGGGAGACTGAAACAGGAGAATCGCGAGTTCAAAGCCAGCCTCAGCAACAGTGAGGCGCTAAAAAACTCAGGGAGACCCTGTCTCTAAGTAAAACACAAAAAATAGGGCTGGGGATGTGGCTCAGTGGTCGAGTACCCCTGAATTCAATCCCTGGTACCAAAAAGAAAAAAAAAAGTGCTCTGCCACTGAGCCACAGCCCCAGCCCTCACATGTCTGATAAATTCTTGAACGAGAAGATGTAAAAGATTTAAATATGCAATTAAATGAAACCATGTGAATTCTTTTTACAAATAACTAATTCCTAACATACTTGTTTCTTAGATTTATTAGGGTTTCAAATTCAAATCTAAGACTCCTGGGATGTAGATGCCCTTTGGGATCAT
Organism: Geosciurus inauris; assembly: GCA_004024805.1. NCBI lineage: Eukaryota > Metazoa > Chordata > Mammalia > Rodentia > Sciuridae > Geosciurus > Geosciurus inauris. The sequence goes on along the minus strand of PVHX01008265.1, from coordinate 16,633 downwards.
TGAAGCCAAACCAGCTCATTTGGTCTTGGGACATTCCCAATTACTAGAAAATTAATTACTAGAAAATTATTTAGATGAAGCCAAACTGTTATCTAGTCCTTTGCCTGGGGACTCTGTGGGCGTTTACTTCTTGCAGGCACCTCCATGTCTCTGGTTTGGCCCTCCTGTTTTGCTCTCTGGTGCACCTGCTCCATCCAGGCCTTGCTGGTCTGCACTCCTGGGCCAGCACAGTCCCTGTTAGCCCACTTACCTATGTCTTGGTGGCTCTCATTGGGACCTGGGAGGGTCTTAGGGGCAAGAAGGGTGAGAATGGGTGGCTTACCTCTCCCTGCTCCTTCACAGATGGCTGCCCCTGGTTGGTGATCTCTGATTTTGGCTGTTGCTTGGCTGATGAGAGTGTCGGCCTGCAGTTACCTTTCACCAGCTGGTATGTGGACCTGGGCGGGAACGGCTGCCTCAGGGCTCCGGAGGTGAGTCTCACTGTGCACATCCTCGATCAGTAGAAGTGTTTCACTGTGTTCCCCCTAAGTGGCAGAAGAGACCTGAGGTTCCTTCCCTTCCATGGTGCTTTAATCTGGGTCTCCCTGCTGTTCCCAATGTGGGCTTTACCAGCATCCACTAGGGAGCCTCAGCAGATCCTTCTAAGTCTAAGCCAGAAGTCACTCGGGTTCTGGGTTCCTTGAGAGAGTTCAGATTAGCCCCTGGCTTAGGTGACATGCAGGAACATGAACAGGTAAACCTGCCAGTGGCATGACCTCTTACCCTCTGCTTCCCAAGCAGGTGTCCACGGCCTGTCCTGGCCCCAGAGCGGTAGTTGACTACAGCAAGGCCGATGCCTGGGCAGTGGGAGCCATCGCCTATGAAATCTTCGGGCTCACCAATCCCTTTTATGGCCAAGACAAGGCCCACCTTGAAAGCCGCAGTTACCAGGAGGCTCAGCTACCTGAGCTGCCCGAGTCGGTGCCTCTGGACACCAGGCAGCTGGTGAGGGCGCTGCTCCAGCGAGAAGCCAGCAAGGTGAGGCTGTCCCCAGGCTCAGAGGGTGACTGTGTGGATCTCAGCTCATTCTAGAGCAAAGTCAGGCTTGGCAAGCACTAAAGTGCCGGGCAGAGCCCTTATATTACACAGGTAAAGGCCAAGTCCAGAACACGGATGGATTTTGAATAAACAGGAGCAGGGGAGCTGGCCACCAGATCATAGGCAGAATTCCAGCGATTCCACTCTTCTTGGCTTTTTTATTCTATTTTATTTTTTGCTGTGCCAGGGATTGAAATTGGGATGTCACACATGCTCAGCAAGTGTGCTACCACTGGGCTACATGCCCCGCTCTTGTTGGCTTGTTCCTTAGTTACTCAGAGGGAAGAGGATGCATTTTTGAGAAATGTTAATGGAGACGTAACCTACGCTACAGCTGAGATCTAATCAGACAGATGTGGGAAAACAACTCGAGAGCAGATCTGGAAGTCAGGAAGTTACTATAAAGAGGTGCAAAGGCCGGTCTGTTTGAAGCCGTGTTGGAGCAGCAGGCGCAGTCCAGGAGGCTGCTTAGTGGGAAGAGCTGAGGCAGCCTCAGCCGCTGTCGCTTTGCTTTCTGCTGACTTCTCGCTGCAATGGCTCTGCTGTCTTGGTCACAGCAGGTGCTCAGTGAAGGCCTGTTAGACTAATATCTAAACCCAGTTATGAAGTGATGAGAGACCACATACCCCACCCTGGTACAAGGGACAAGACAGAGCCCTACACAGGCAGGTGGCCTTCCAGGCCCGAAGGCTGTTGTAACACTGCACGTGCTGCCATTCGTAGCTACACGCGTGCAGAAGCCTGGAGCTTGGGCAGAGTCACCAGTATGTGTCAGCGGAGGGAAGGGTATCAGGAAGGGGCAGGGCAGAGGGAGACTTGGGTTGGGGCCAGAGAAGGGACAGTAACGGAGTAGGCGTGGGCTGAGTGCCTGTTCCTGCCGTGCTGAGCCTCAGCCTCCCTTCCCGTTGCAGAGACCATCTGCCCGGGTGGCGGCAAACGTGCTTCATTTGAGCCTCTGGGGCGAGCATGTTCTAGCCCTAAAGAATCTGAAATTAGACACGATGATTGGCTGGCTCCTCCACCAATCAGCTGCCGCCCTGTTGGCCAATGGGCTGACAGAGAAGAGCTGCGTGGAAACGAAGCTGAAGGTGCTGTTCCTGGCCAACCTGGAGTGTGACACGCTCTGCCAGGCAGCCCTCCTCCTCTGTTCCTGGCGTGCGGTCCCCTGATAGCTCTGCACCAGCTGGTGTATTAGTAAAAGGACTCAGTGGCATGTGTGGTGGCTGTGTGTAAGTGTCAAGGGAGGGTGGGAGGATGGGATGCAGAGGACAAGCTGGCGCAGGGGGGCTGGTCAGCCAGGGAAGGCCTTGGGTTTGGCGAATGGCGGGAACAACTTGAGTCAAAGTTCAGTTTGTAGCCACTAACTCCAGCTGTGTGGATTTGGATGAAGCCTATTCCCTCTGCCATCTCAGGTTCTCCTACCTGTAAAATCAAGGTGTTGGTCTGCATCCAGATTTGGAAACACCTTCTGTAGAGGGTCAGATAGTGAATTAAGCTGTTGCAACTACTCAGTAACACACAAAAGCAGCTTAACAAGTACGACTGTTCTGACAGGGCTTTATTTATGGACACTGAAATTTGATTTTCATGTGTCACCAAATTCTTTTAACTTTTCGCCCATTTAGAGACATAAAGCACACTTTTAGATTGCACGTGGGCCAGACTGGCTCACAGGCCAGTTCCCAGGGCCTGGTCTGGTGAACTCATGAGCGCTCACGCTACAAAACATGCTGCCTGCCAAGGAGGTCCCTCTGTGTATCAGTGCTAAAGACGATGTGAGGTTCCCTGCAGAGGTCCCAGGGACTGCAGTGTCTGTCCCAGGTGAGAAGTCATACTGTGCCGGTGTTCACCAAAAAGTCCAACCTTAAAGCCCTCGTCTGGCCTCACAGACCTCCCAAAGTGAATGGCCTGTGGGTCTGTTGGAGGACGCTGGGCTGAGACAAGACCTATGCTCTGCAGCCTGGAGGATCCAGGCCAAGGCAGTGGCTGGGGGTGGCAGAATTTGTGACAGTTGTCCCTAGTGGCAAGGATGGATTGTGGTTTTTCTGGAGGGGGCCCTGGCACCAGTTAGTGTGTGCCACCTGAGCTGAGGCAAACATTTGCATGGGTCAATATATTCAGGGGTCAGCACAAAAAAACCACTGAAGTGAGGCCTGGGTCGGGGGGAACCTCTGCACAGATAGGGAGCCCCTCTGGAGCAGTTCTGCAGTGCGCCTGAGAAAGCCCTGCCCACGTTCCTCTAGCTACTGGATTAATCTAGTGTTGCAAAAATCACTGATGAAATGGAAATTAACGGTGTGGCATTTTGAACTTGCTGATTTCCCTTTTGACTAGCATTTCTTACAGGAATTGAGACATTAAATGCAATGCAGAACATGTATGTGCTGAACTCAGTATTTGTCCTTCTGAGTCTTATACCCTGATGGGAAAATTCTATGGGCACATAACATTGGGGAAAAGATTCCACAGGTAACTGTGCACATCCTTTTTTTGCGTAGTACTAGGGACTGAACTTAGGGCACTCTACCACTGAGCTAGGGAGCCTCCTGCCTCAGCCTCCTGAGTCACTGCAATTACAGGTGTGTGCCACTGCACCTGCTTACACATGCTTTTAAAGGACACAGCTATGTCCTTCAGCAAGGTCACCATAAATTTTGGTTTTGTTTTTAAATTTTTTTTTTTTGGTAGTTGTAGATGGACAGCATGCCTTTAATTGTTTCATCTTTATGTGGTGCTAAGATTCAAACCCAGTGCCTTGCACATGCTAGGTAAGCGCTCTATGACTGAGCCACAGCCCCAGCCCAAAATTTAAGGTTCTTTTCAACCAAACAACTAATTTTTTAGTCCAGCATCTGTATTAACAACTGTATTTTACCGTTTGAGAAGTTAGGATCATTTCATAGTTTGGTCCAGTCTTGGCAAAACTAAAAGAAGCCACTTATTAGTGATACTAATTAGTGATGAGTGATACTAATCACGTACGAGTGATGCCCGACAGCACCCCTCTATCAGCGAAGTATGACTGGTGCCAGAGAAAGCGTGAGGGCAACATTTCTCTTTATTTTAGAAACGGGAGTGACTGCACATATGAAAAACACCACACAGCAATTCAAGGTGGGAAAAAAATGCATAAAAATGACTCCCCAGCCCCTCCCCTTGGTACTCAACGCTGCATCCCCACTGAGGTAAGGCTGTGCCATTCCCCACGGCTTCAGAACAAAACAAAACCCAACCCAACCACCAACCCGCCCTGATAAAATCCTCCACGCTCTGCTGTACAGAGTCCCGGGCTGCGGCCCCTCAGTCAGACTTCTCCTTCTCCTTCATGTGTAAGAAGACGATGCTGAAGATAAAGAGCCCCGCCATCATGGAGAAGGCGCTGGCGTAGTAGGGATAGGCCGAGGGGATGAAGCGCTCGTACTGCGTGTGCTGGAGGGGCCTCACGGACACCTGCAACAGGAGAGAGGTGGCAGGCCCCGGCCACCGGGAGGCCGGGCAGGGCACTGCTGGCTGAGGACAGGGACTGGCCGCTGTGCTCACCTGAGTGGAAGAGTACAGGTGGGTGTAGCCCAGGCGGTTGTAATCCACTTTAAACTGGAACACGCCGTACACATCGGGCAGCTTGAACTGGACGCTGTATTTGCCACCTGGGGAAGAAGCGACACCCAGGAGGGGGGTCCTGGAGTGTTTCTCTGCCAGGCCTCGTAAAGGCTAGCACAGGCACAGGCTGCCCCCGCAGCCTTCTCTGGCAGGAAGCGCCTACCTTTCCTTTTCAAGAAGGTCCTCACAAAAGGATCGATGCGGACAAACTCCAACTGAATATCGTCACCATCAAAGGGAACCCACCTGCCATTGGAGAGCTGCTCAATCACGATGCTGTACTCCTGAAAGAGAGGCTGGGTCAGCCGGGGCTGCCAGCGGCTGGAGGGTGCCACACCTGCAGGCAGAGCTGCCCCGACTCCTGCGCCGCCCACACGGAGTCCTGCGGCCTGTGGAAGGCCCTCCACCCTCCCTGCGTCCTTGGCAGGGCTAGTGCTGCTGCATCCACATCCTTCTTCACGCCCCTGATCCCAGGCACCAAAATGTTCCATAAATGCTTCTGAGTCAGTGATTCAACCTAGCCAAAACCTTGGACTCCCACCCCCACCCCCAAGAGCTCTTACCACTAGATCAGTGACCGTGTAGGCATTGGGTGGGGCTGTCTCGCCCACCCGATGATGGGACACAGGTCCCACACGGAGAACACCCTCCTCCTTGAACACCCATCGGGAGAGGGCCACAGCTAGCTCATAGTTGCCTGTCTGGGAGTACCTGCAGGAGGGGAAAGGAGAGGCTAGGGCCCCAGGACCAACTGCTTCCTGGTGGTGCCTGGTGGGTCAGGCTACCTAGGTCCACCAGGGCAGTGCACGGTGCAAGGCTCCGTGCGTAGGCCTCATGCTCTCAGATCCATGGTTAAAGGGAACACAGAAAAATGAAAAGACGCAGGTGCTCTGGGCATCACCGGCACCATAAAAACACACATTTCTAGAGAATGACAGAGGTCATGGTCTCCAGAAAGCTCATCACGACCTTGAAAGGTGTGGCGTGCAACCCCAGCAATGTAAGCAACAAAGTCATCTTTGAGTAATTCAAGAGCTCCAGAGGGCACACAGGCTCCTCCACACAAACAGCCTGCACCCCCAGACCCTGTGCGAGAGCCCTGGGGACTCCCACCTCTGGGCACCAGGCGTGGCCTTCTGCACTGCAGAGTTGAAGAAGGCATCGCTGAAGAAGTCCAGGGAGCCACTGAAGATGACCCGGGCGTTGTTCCTGGCCTGCAGCCCGGCAATCAGCAAGGTGTTCTTTCCCACCGCGTGGGGGTACTGGGAACAGATGGAGGTGGTCACCCATGCAACACCAGGGTGAAGCCAAAGCCACCAAAGCAAAAGGACAATAGGCTGGACACCTAAGTGGCAGTGTCCCCACCTGAGGAAGGAACCGGAGACCATTCTTCGGCCCATGCACCCCTCCTTCCACCCTGTCCCCTCACAGCCTCACCAAGCGTGCTTCCGGTGTCATTTTTATTGTCCAATGAGAAAGTGCTTTGCCACCAGGCCCAAGAGGTGGAAGGTCGAGGCTGCAAAGGCCCTTACCTGGGTGATAGGTTTATCTGGGAAGAAGGAATAAGAGGTCGAAGAGCCCGTCAGGATGTCCAGTACCAAAGGATTGTCAGGATCCGCCACCATCCTGCAGAAGTAACGGAAGCAGCCCCACACTGACCCAGGAGTGAGCCCGCAGGACGAGGGACTGCCAGGGCTGCTTCTTCCCAGCATGGACCCTTCGTTCTCAAAAGCCAAACACTTAGCTCTCCTCCCGCTATAGTAACAAATGGGCCCCACCCACATCTTCTGGGGGGAAAGAACACCCCCAAATAATCACAAATTTGGTTTGGCTTCTCCAGAAACAAAGTGACCCGTCCTCCCCAGGTTTCTGCAGGCCTCTACCTGCTCACTCACCCGACTCCTCGAAAGAGGATGGGATTGAGGGATGGTTTCCCTACAACGGTCGGGGCCTTCAGCAGGCTCTCAGCGTCGGCCACGAGGAGCGTGTGCTACGCAGAGGGGAGAGTCGTCTAGGAAAGGCTCCCTGGGCCAGGGAGTCCCCCCTGGCTCTCTCGTCTCTAGGCTGAGCAGAGCCTTGCCATACATGCCAGAAGTCCATAAGGGAGTGGCCAGTTACCTGACCGAGGTCTGAGACATCATAGTTGTGATGGTCGATGACAGCCGTTTTCTCCTCGTCAAACTCAATGCCACACTCACTGCCCAGCTCTCGGAGAGGGTCACCTGCAAAGACCCAAGAGATGCCTGGCTGAGCCCTTACAGTGGGGTGGGCTCAAGCCAAACAGGGTCATGGCTTCCCCATGACCCACTGACCACTGGTCAGCACCAGTACCCTGCAGCTTCCTCAGGCCAGCCTCTGCCTCCAGGGGTCACCCTCCGTATTGATGGAACCAAACAACCACCTGGTCGCCTTCCACAAATACACAATGACAAAAACCCCTGAAGCCAAACCTGACCTGAAGAGCCTGGGTGACAAAGTTTCCCCAGTCCTTGTCATGCCCCATTATGAGGAACACAGTTTTAAATGTGTTAGTACCAGGAGGCTAAGGCAGAAGGACCACAAGTCCAAAGCCAATCTCAGCAACTTATGAGATCCTGTCTCAAAAAAAAAAGGAGCTGGGAACGTAGCTCAGTGGTAAAATGCCTGGTACCAGTACCAAAAAAAACCCAAAAAACCAAAAAAACGGAATTTGTCAATACTGAAAAAATAAAACCAGACTCCCCAGGGATGTGGAACCTGGGTGATGATCACACAGGACTAAGGATGCAACGTTCTCACTACTTCTAGGCATCTCTGAAATTTTCCAAAATAGAAAGCAAGGACTGAGGCTGTGGCTCAGTGGTAGAGCACTTGCCTAGCACGTGTGGGGCCCTGGGATTCACCCCCAGTGCTACAAAGAAGAAAATGAAAACAAGGTAAAACTCAATTAGATGTGTGGGCTCTCTCTCTGTAAGGGACAGTCACCAAAACAAAGCCAACAAAGCAAAAAACCCAGCCAGGGTTTCCAGCCCTTTGAACCCTATATCTCACTATCCAGTCACAGCAAAGCATAGGAGGATTGAGCGCTAAATGGCCTGCAGCTCCCTCCCTGACTGCTGGCCAAGGCCCACCCAGAGAATGTCAACTTGGCAGTTTCCATTTGTGAAGCTCTCCAAGCTCCCTGGGGAATAGAGGAAAGCACCAGAACTTCCCAGGTCCAACTTACCAATGTCTGAGCTGGCAGCTACCAGGACGCTGCCTCCCCCGTCGATAAAAGCACTGATGGTCTCCACATTGATGTTGCCTCCAAAATCTGAAAGAAGACATCAGACACAGTGACCCAGAAGGCACTCTATTCCTTGACACTCAGGGTAGGACTGGGGGTCCACTGCAGACCAGCCACAATCAATCAACATGGGACCCCCAGAGGGCCCAGAATAAAGGAAAGGTTGCCATGCATCTGGAAAAGGGCAAGCCCCCCTTTCCCAAAAGTCAAGACTGAAAGTAACGGCTCAGATTCATCAACTTTTAGCGGTTTAAATAAAGTAGTCAAACATCAACCAATGACATTACTCAAGTAGGACACCATATTTCAGGTAACACCTAACGCTCACTTAGAAATGCTGCCTTTCCAGGCACAGCTCATGGAACAATGTCACCAAATACATCACTGAGCCTTCATGCTAGTATCTTTGTCCTCCCTGGAGCCACACCTGTAGTCATCTGATGGTTTTTACTTCATCCACTGTTTAAGAAAAAGTACTGCTGAATCTCTGGAGGACACTGTCACTTGACACTCACTGGCCCGACATCAACAGTTTGTTTCCTGTTACCCCACAGGTTTGCCGCTGTTACCCCACAGAGCCACTAGAACTGCTTTTTTTTTTTTTTATTTTTTAGTTGTACATGGACACAATATCTTTATTTTATTTTTATTTTTATGTGGTGCTGAGGATCGAACCCAGTACCTCACGCATGCGAGGCAAGCGCTCTACCACTGAGCCACAATCCCAGCCCCACTAGTACTGCTTTTCTAGGTGGGATCACTGGTTTCCAACATTTGCAAACATGAGATCCGATTCCTTTTTGGTCCATCAATTCAGTCAGGTGACCACTGCCATTAGCATCCACAACTAGCACAAGAAGGGCCAGCTGAGGCTCCAGTGTCCTCTCCAGAGTGAACTCTGATGTTCGACGCCAGGCGATGGAGGCAGTGGGGTGCTGAGGAATCCATGTACTTGTTAAATGAGCGTTTCTTGTGTGCTCAGGAGAGGAAAGAAGGGCAATGAGAGAAAGGAGCTGTGTGCCAAGGTTGGTTCAGGAAGACATCCAACAAGTGACACTGAAGACGGGAGACTGAGCCTTGCAGGTGCACTCCAGGCCGAGAACAGGCACAGTCTGCAGGCAGGGTGGGGGTGGAGGGCTCACCAGCAGGGAGCCCACTGCGGCTCTGCTAAGGAACCCAGCTCACTGGGTTTTGATTGCCACGTGAGGACTTTGGCCGTGGGAGCCACAGGAGGATTCTGAGCAGGAAACTGACATGACTTCATTTGTGCTTTTCAAGGATGGTCCTGATGGCTGGGCAGAGACCAGGGGAAGGGAGTGGGTGGAGACAGTGATGGGTTAGGAGGCCACCATGAAGTCCAGGCTGTGACAATCACTTCCAGACCACACAGAGGTGGTAGAGCACAGTGGAGGATAGTAGTGGTGGGGGGTCTTCCCATGGGCCTGAAGGTAAAGCCACAAGGGCCCAGAGGGGCTGCATGTGGCTGGGACCCAAAGAGAGGCATTAAGGACAGTTCCAAGGAGCCTGGCCCAAGCAACTGGAAGGACGGAAGTGCCAATTTACTAAGACCAGACATAGAAATTTGTTTGTTAGACATCCACTAGACAGGTGGACAGGAAGGAGTCCAGGAAAGGCCTCTGTGAAGATCTGAATGGAACAGCCCCCTTTTCTGACTGAAAAAATTTTAAAAAGCACCTCACCTTCAAGCATAAAGAGCGCTCTGTTCCTGAGGACACTGCCTCTTACCACAGTAGAAAGCCACCCAGCCACTCTCCTGTAAGGAGCCACTCTCCTACAAAGGCCAGGAAGAGCCTTAGACAATTCCAAAGCAGCTTCTTGGTTTCTTGGTATAGCACAGGGGTGACTGTGCCCTTTAGAGCACTGTCTACAAGACATTTTTGATTTTCATAACGGTGGCAAAGTAGCTACTGGGATCTAGTAGGTAGAGGCCTGGGATGCGCTGAACACCTGCTTTGAAACTGAGGCAGCCTGGGCTTAAACTAGGCAAATACCTGCACCTTTCTGAACCTACCTCCCATCTACAGAGCAGAAATCCAGTGTTTGCAACCTGGTGGAGCTAATGCGGTCAGAGACCACAGAAGGGCCTAGAGCAGGGCCAAACCCATACCCTGGGCCCTTAGCAGGTATGACCTTCTCCCCCAGAGTGCCTGAGAGGACTTCCTGCAGCAGCATCTCCTGGTGTGGGACCCACTCACCAGGATCAAAAAGCTGACAATGGTGATGTCGGGACAGTGCTTTAAATAATGTTCAATCTCACAAAGTTATTTTCTTCCCAATTATTTTTCAAGCGTTCTCCATCAAAGAGTTATGTCTGAAGTTTGACACCTGCATTAGAACTCCTCTACACTTGCTGATCTCCTCTCTGAGGAGGGAACCCGCAGCAGGCAACAGTACATGGCCAGAACTTACAGCACTGGTTCTAGTATATCTATTTGCAGTTAGCATCTACCTGACCCTGGCTTTCCATTTGCACTGGTGATACTGGGTACATTATTGGTTTCTTAGTACAGGTGACATGGAATGTAATGTGGTAGAAATCAGGAAGGAGGTATGCAAATGACTGCCCTCTGGGAAACTCTGTTCGAGGCATCTCTCCCACCATCAGCCTTTCCTGATGTTCTCCAACCCATCTCCCCACTGCTCCTTTCCTTCCCAACCTATCTCCAAAAGCACAACTTAGACAGCTCTTCCATTCCACCTTACATCCCGATACAAGGTTTGGGAATTCATTTCCAGTCTGTATTTTATTTCCTCAAAGACAGACTGAAAGAATCTCCCAAGGGCAGACTCTATCCTTATTATCTCACCACTGGACTAGCCAACCACTGGACTGTGTGTATTTCAGAGTCCCAAATACAGCAGCTCAGCAGACAACCATCACTCTGCTGATGGCCTCAGTCCAACTGCCCACTCATTTGAAGATCTTAACTTTTAGTCTGGGTCACATCCACCCAACTACCCCCAAGAGCCAGTTCCAAAGGCATATGTTGCAGGGCAATGGGGAGCAAGACAGTAAGTGACAGGACCCTGGTGAAAAATATTTCAGGGATTTGGCAGAACCCAATCAAACATGAACTACAGAAAACAAACTAGCTGCCAACAAAGCAAAAGATGTTCTCAGCTTCATCAACTGAAAGGAGGGATGCAGGGCACACCTTAGTGCAAACAGGGACAACACAAGTCCTTCAAGGAAAAGACCAAAGCAAACAGAGAAGAGAATCACTAGCATTCTCACCAAAACAAGCACGGCCAAAGAAACTGGGGGTATTTAGTCAGAAGAAACACCTAAGCAGGCTGTGACCATGTGAAAGCTATGTGTCTCATCAAGATAAGCACCAGCCTTGTTCTGTAAGGCCCTGGGGAGAGCTGAAAACTTCCCTCCCCAGGTAAACACAGTAGAGAGAGAGAGACAGGCTGAAGTTTAATATAACTTTTTAACAGAATTATACAGTGATGGAGTGGACTGCCTCATAAGATAGGAATACTTAAGTATAAATTATATAACCTGAAGAACATATTCTATTCAACAACTAGCCCTCTGCTAGGCCACTGAACATATCCAGCTAGTATCGAATGGGTAGGAGGGCTTTTTCTCAGCTGACGGTTAAGTATCTTTCTGGCATGTTAAGGTCGGCTACCACCCGGCACAATGCCTCTTTGCAGTAATCCATAATAACAACATGCCAATCCCTCTTTCCACACAAGCAAATGCAATCAGGGACTCTTCATCTATCAGACCCTTTGCAGAAAAAACTTCCTTCTCCACAGAGGAGCAGGGCCCCCGAGTCCCACCATCTATGGCAACACTTGACCCCACAATCCTTAACTGTGTCTTTTAAAAAGACATCCCCTCCTGGGCCTAGGTTAGAAATTATCATTTTCCCTTCTCTGGCAGCAGCGCCAGGGCTGGCAACCTATTCCCAGACCCTGAGCCTGCCCAAGAACCAGAAGAAAGCAATGGATCATTCCGAGATCCTGAACCCCGGCGACGCGCGGCCCTTACCTTCTACTGAGGGGGAGAAGATGATGAGATTGTCATAGAGGAACTCCCCGTACTTAATGAGGGACAGGCTAGGGTCATCGGCGGTCTTGAATGTGAGTTCAAAGCCCCGATCTGGACGAGGAAAAAAACAAATAACAGTCAACAAAGGAAGAAAGGACGCAGAGTACCCCCAGCTGCAGATACCGCGAGCCCACTCCAGGCGGCAGGGCGGACCTGGGGGCCCCTCCAAGAAACCCAGGGCGAGAGAGGGTGGTGGTGCCCTCGGGCTCGGGCGTCCTTCCGACCCCGACCTTCACGCGCCGCCCCCTCGGACCCCACTCTGAAACCTTTCAGGCTCCGGAAAAAAAGCGAGTGCGTCTCCCGCAGATTGAGGTTATCCAGCAACACTAGAGTGCGGGGGCCGCTGGCGCAGACCGAGCCAAGCAAGGGTAGCAGCAGCCATAAGACAGACCAAGCACGGGCCGCCGTGCACCACTCCATTTTCCTCTTCCAGCCAAAGAACCCACACCTGGACACCGGAAGTGTCCCATCTACAGCCGACCAATCGCGACTCCTGGCCATGGAGTACCACCCGGAAGTGATCCGCAGACTCCCGGCCGGGCGTCAACAGCCGCGACTTTGACTGTAAGGAGCCGGGAGTACTTCCGGAAGTGCCCTGGTCGGAGGCGGACTCACTGCATGCTATTGGTAGGACGGACTCGAGGCCCCGCCTCCCAAGAGAAAAAGGCTCAATCCTGAAGAGACAGCTCTGCAGCCGCGACCAATCAACAAGGCCGAGCGCCCTTTGGCTACGCCCAGTCGGCCTCCCGCCGCTAGTCCCGAGCCTGATTCCGGCGGGAGTGTGAACCCTTCAGATTTGATGGTCTCGTCACGGACAGGCCACATCGTTGGTCCTCACTAGTCTAGCGCCGGCTGGGAGGTCCATCTCCCACACCTCTAGCGAGCGGGGACGGTGAGGAGGGATAAGGTCCAGGCCAGGGGCACCGGGAGCCCCTGCCTGCCGATCTCCGTCCCAGGCGTCCAGCCGTTAGCGAGGAAAACCCCCAAATAAACCCCGTAGCGTCACTTGCTTTCCATTGACTTTTTTTTGGTACCGGGGATTGAACTCAGGGGCACTCGACCACTGAGCCACATCCCCAGCCCTATTTTGTGTTTTATGTAGAGACAGGGTCTCACTGAGTTGCTTAGCGCCTCGCCGTTGCTGAGGCTGGCTTTGAACTCGCCATTCTCCTGTCTCAGCCTCCCAAAGTGCTGGGATTACAGGCTTGCGCCACCGCGCCCGGCTTTTCCATTGACTTTTAAAATCACCGTCTTGGGAGGTCGCAGGCGCTGGGCAGTACGTTATTAGGGCCCCTCTGGCTTTGCTGTCGAGCACACCTCCGACGTTCGGGCTGCGGTGATAAGTCGTCTCGGTTACTGTTCAGGAACCCGAGGGCTGCTTTTGCAGAAAACACTGACTTCCCTTGGTCCTGTAGGTGTCCTGTGGGTGACTGGAACGGGATGAGGAGGCGGCTTGGCATCTCTGCCTCCATATTGCGTGCGTCTCCCTTGTTGCCTTAACCTTTGGGTCAGCTTCTACTCGGTACTATACGCAGACATGATCATTTGAGATGTTAACTTGACTAGACTTGCCCAGCACCCCCTCAACCTCAACCTCTGAAGCTAAAGACTCCTACCAGCCACCACGACCAGAAACACCAGGCCCTGAAAGTAATGACAAGAAGTGGCACTCAAATTCTCTCAAAGAGCTCCACCTACTCCCAGAAAAAACATGAATATTCCTGCCCTTTATTAGCCTCCCCCTCTCCTTCGTTGTTCCTACCCTATATCTGTCCTCTCTCAACCCCTTGGAGTTGAGAAGCTGATTCGTGAGCAGAGCTTCCTCTTCTCCATTCCTTTCTCCCCAAATTTCATCTCTCCAACACTGGTTTTTCAATGGGTTGAGCTTCCGAAGTTGGGTTCAGTAACACTGCCTGGTGCCCCACTGGAAACATGGTGCATATACAAATTAAAAAACTAGCTTCCCCAGCTACTAAGGAGGCTGAGGCAGGAGGCCTCCACAACTTAGCAAGAATGTTTCGAAATATTAAAAAAGGGCTGGAGATGTAGCTTCCGGGTAGAGAGCTTCTGGGTTCAATCCCCATTACTGTAACAAAAAGACTGTAGCTTTGGAATCAGAGCTGGGTTCTGTCTCTCACTAGCCCTGTTCCCTGGGCATCACACTTCTCTCCAGGCCAGTTTCCTCCAGCTCTCCTATTTGTTTCTGGAACAACCATTTAATGATCTCTTCTTCTTTGGACTCTTGGACTAAAGCAGGTTTTGAAGCCTTTAGCACTGGGCTAGGCTGAACACCCCTCAATAAGGCCGGCTCCCTGCTTCTAGGTTAATTCAGGGGCCACCTGGCTCACTTCAGACCCACTGCCTCAGTCCCACCGCGAGCCTGAATAAAAGCTACCCCAAGCCACTCCAAAACTTCTGTTCTCTGCATCCACCGTAATCCTGGGGCTGTTGGTGAAGGTAACTGAAGAGGGAGAAGGCAGCAGCTGTTTTCTGACACTTGTCCAACCCAAGAATGGGGACAAAACCCAAAACTTTCCTCCATACATTTCCCTAGCAGACCCTCCTCTTCATCCCTGCTGGCTCGACCCCAAGTGGAGCCTCCTCCTGCCCTAACTGCCCTCTCTAACCCACCCCTGCCACAGCTCAGACACCCAAAGGCTGCTTCACTTTCAGGTCTGCACCTGACTTCATCTCTACAGCCTCATCCCTCTTGTCCTTGCTCGGGACTGAGTGTTGCCACCTGGTGCCTTTTGCTCATGAAATTCCTGCCACCAGGAGTACCCCCCACACACTCATCTTGAGCCTCCAGGACCTTCTGCCTCCCTTACAGGAGGGAGCCCAGCCCACCCAACACGCTCCCTTCAGAAAGGCTCTTTGCTCCCCTTGAAGCCTGACTTGGTGGGTAGTGAAGTCGGAGGCTCACTAAGCACCCCACCCCAGCTTCTCCAGAGTGAGCTCCTGGCCCAGGGAGCAGCAGGTGAGGCCTCCCACAGTAACAGGGACAAAACAGTGGGGAGGGGCTGACAGCGCACAGCACATGCCACACTACATGATCAAGCCCTCAGTCACCCAAGGGGACGGCATTATCCCCATTCACAGAGAAGGCTTAGGGCACAGGCCGCCGCCTCGGGCTGGTGGTCCCACAGGTCAGTTCTCGAACACGATGGACAGAGGGAGGGCTGTGTGCTAGGGAGCCCCCTAGGAGAGCCCAAACAGGGTACCAAGTTCCAGCCAGCCCCCTGAGAACTGTCAACACCAGGGTCCTCCTCTGCCTCAGTGAGACATGGTCCTATTAATAGTTCCACAAGAGGGCTCTGTTTCCTGGGTGACAGATCCTTTGAAAGCTCAGACACTCTCCAAAGAAAAAAATCCTCTTGTGTGTTTGCAGGTGCGGGGAACTGCAGAGACCCCAGAGCCTGCTGGCTCTAAGAGCCCCGGGCAGTGGGAGCCTGTTCTGGACAGCTGCCATGGCAGCAGGCAGGAGCCCAGGGATGCAGTCAGAGAAGGTCGTGGGCACTCATTCTAAAAGGCAGTTTATTGGGCAGCCTAATGTGAAGCAGCCTTCTCTGGGCCATGGCCACCCATGGATGGGCCGAGTGGAACCGCCCTCCAGGACTCCTCCTGCGCCTCCTGCAGGACAGGGCTTCCTCTGGAAGGGGGCAAATCACCCGGAGGCACAAATTTCAGGCACCAAGATGTTGAGCTTCATCCACATACTGGGACTGCTGGTGGAGGTGCCAAGGCAGGTCCGAAGCTTCTGAGGCAAAGGCCAACCCCGATAGGCATGCTGCCGGCTCCACGGCGGAGGGTGGGCAGGAACACTGACTCGGAGGATGGCAGTCTCCAGGGACCAGGGACCAAGCCCCAGGCGAAGGGGCTAACGGGCAAGGGAAGGCGACTTCCCGGGCTGAGGGACCCCTGGGCCCCATGTCACTGTGCGGGGAGAGGGGAGGCCTGGGTGGGGCTGCCCAGATGTTTCCAGGAGCCTAAAGGCAGGTAGCGGGCAGCTGCCATCACAGAGGCTCACTGCCAAAGTTGCTTTTGCTTTTCTTCCGCCTGGCTTTGGTGAAGGGGATGTCGAGGGACTCGAGGCGGAAGGGCCGGGGCTGTGGCATCTCCAGGGCTTGGGCGGGCGGGATGGCAGAGTTGTTGCTGAGCGGGGCACCGAGGCCCGGTGGCGAGCTGTGATGGGCTGTGGAGAGAGGGCAGGGCGCTGGTGAGCACAGGCTGGGAGGACTCCGGGGTGCAGGGTGGAGGAGGGGTGGCTCTCCCCTCCCAGACGGAGTTCCTGGCTCTGCAGCGGGGACCCCCTGAGGCTGCTCTAGCTGAGGTCTCAACACTACATCTGCATCCAAAGAATGGGGCCAAGGTCGGGGGTTCTAAAGCCTCAAACTGAGGCAGCCTGAGCTCTCAGGCCAGACAAGCCTGGGTTCAAAGCCCAGCCCCGCCGGGCATGGTGGGGCATGTCTGTAATCCCTGCACTTTCGGAGGCTGAGACAGGAGAATCGCGAGTTCAAAGCCAGCCTCAGAAACGGCGAGGCGCTAAGCAACTCAGTGAGACCCTGTCTCTACATAAAACACAAAATAGGGCTGGGGATGGGGCTCAG